>PVKB01004171.1:51059-156112 GCA_004027205.1 Ctenodactylus gundi | reverse complement strand
AAAAAAAAAAATCAAAAAAAAAAAAAAAAAAAAAAAAAAAAAAAAAAAAAAAAAAAAAAAAAAAAAAAAAAAACTCAAGAAATTCCTAAAGTCAAATGGAAATGGAAGTACATCATACCAGAATCCGTGGGACACAATGAAAGCAGTACTAAGAGGAAATTTTATAGCTATAATTGCACATATGAAAAAAATATAGCAATCTGAAATTAACAATCTAATGATGCAGCTCAAAGTCCTTGAGAAACAAGAACAAATCAAATCTGAAGGTAGGAGAAGAAAGGAAATTATAAGAATCAGAGCAGAGATCAATGAAATTGAAACTAAAAAAATAAAAATAGAAAAGATCTAAAATGAATGATACCATCAAGAAGTGAGCATGAAAAGAAACTTCTCAGAAGAAGAACAAATGGCCAACAAGCACATGAAAATGTGTTTTTCATCGGTGGCCATCAAAGAAATGCAAATCAAAACAAAATGTTGAGATTTCACCTCACTCCAGTAAGAAATTGAGTCAACATACCAAAAGGACATATGCATATCCATGTTTATAGCAGCACAATTCATAATAGCCAAATCCTGGAAACAACCTGCCTGCCTATCTGTAGAGGAATAGTTAAAGAAGATGTGGTATCTATACATAATGGAATATTATTCAGCCATAAAAAGACAGATAGGAAGTATTTGAATGACATTGGCCTACCTCCAGTAAATGTTCAGTGAAATGGACCAAGTACAAAAGACTGGCTATAGATGGGTGCCTCTTATGAAATATACAAAAATAATGAGATAAAAAGACCCAAACAGGAATGACAGGGTAGAAAGAGAGGCAATGATCAAATAGGAGAGTGAACCCCTGAGAAAGGGGTGGACAAAGATGTTCACGCCTTTCCCCAAATATCATTGTTCTAACGTGTTACAGAACTTGGAGTCCATGTATTTACAAAAAAATTAAATTTTATGTTGAGTATTTTTACCATAATAAAGTTATTATTACAAAAAATAAAATACCAAGAAATTAAAAAGTTGGTTATTCAAAAAAATAAACATTGTTAAATCTCTAGCCAAACTCATTAAAAGGAAAGAAAAAATCTACATCAATGTAATTAGAAATGAAAAAGGAGAAATCACAACAGACGCTGTTGAAATCCAGAGAATTATACAAAACTATTTTGAAAAACTATATTTCAACAAATGAACTCAGAAGATATGAATAAATTCCTTGATACATATGATATGATAAACCAAAAGTGAGCCAAAAAGATACTGAAACCTTGGATAGGGCAATAACCAGGGATGAAGTTGAGGCAGTAATAAAGCATCTACCAACAAAATAAAAGCCCAGGACTTGATGGATTCACTGCAGAATTTTATCAAAACTTTAGGAAGAGTTAGAGCCAATGCTCCTTAAACTCTTCCATGAAATTGAAAGGGAGGGAACACTGCCCAACTCCTTCTTGAAAGCAGATATCATTTTGATTCCCAAACCAGATAAAGACCTAACAAAGAAAGAAAACTAAACCAATTTCCTTGATAAATACTGATGCAAAAATCTAAATAAGATAGTTGCAAGCAGAATGCAACAGATTATTTAAAAGGTCATACAGCAAGACCAAGTTGGCTTCATCCAGGGATTCAAGGCTAGTTCAATATACACAAATCAATTAATGTGATATATAGCATCAACAAAAGCAAGGACAAAAACCACATGATCATCTCAATAGATGCAGAAAAAGCATTTGACAACACTTCTTCCTTATCAAAACTCTGATGAAAACAGGTATAGAAGGACCCTACTTCAAGCTGGCAAAAGCCATTTATGAAAACAATCCTACAGCCAACATCATCCTAAATGAGGAAAAGCAGAAAGCATTTCTCCTCAAATCCAGAACAAGAGAAGGATGTTCACTCTCACCACTCCTATTTAATGTAGTGTTCAAAACCTTAGCCAGAGTAATCAGGCAAGAGAATGGAATAAAGGAAATATGCATAGGAAAGGAAGAAGTCAAACTATTTTTACTTGTAGATGACATGTTCCTTTACATAGAGGACCCCAAAAACTCTACCAGAAAACTCTTAGACAGGACAAACAATTTCAGCCAAGTTCCAGGATGTAAAAGCAATACACAAAGATCAGTAGCCTTCTCTAAAGCAACAATAAAAGCACAGAAAACGATTTCATTCACAGTTGCCTCAAAGAAAATTTAATACCTAAGAATCAACCTAACAAAGCAAGCAAAAGACTTCTACACAAGAACTATAGTACTGAGAAAAAAGAAGTCCAAGAGAACTTTAGAAAATGGAAAGATATCCCCTGTTCCCAAATAGGCAGAACCAACATTGCCAAAATGGCCATACTGCTTAAACTGATTTACAGAGTCAGGCAATCCCAACCAAGGTACCAACAGCATTTTTAACAGAACTAGAAAACAATGATCAAATATATGAAACCACAATAGGCCAAGAGTAACCAAACAATCCTAAGCAACAAAACAAAAGCAAGAAGCATCACAATACCAGATATCAAATTACTTAGCAACAGTCGTAAAAATAATACAGTATTGGCACAAAAACAGACCAGTGAATCAGTGGAATAGAATTGAGGACGGCCAAACATCCCCAAGTACATTCAGCCATCTGATCTTTGACAAAGGGGCCAAAAATACACACTGGAGTAAAGATGGCCTCTTTAACAAATGGTGCTGGGAAACTGGCTAACCTTATGCAGATTAAAACTAGACCCACAACTTTTCATCATGCAGTAAAATCAAATCAAAATAAATCAAAGACTTAGATATTAAAATGGAAACACTGAACTTGTTGAAAGAAAAAGTAGGCAAAACCCTTGAAGACACAGGTGTAGGCAAGGACTTTCTCAATAAAACACCCAAAGCACAAGCGATCATACCAAGAATTGCCAAAGGGGATTATATAAAATTAAAAAGTTTCTGCACAGAAAAAAATAATCAACAGAGTTAAGAGAGCACCCAAGGAATAGGAAAAAATATTTGCCAGTTACTCCTCAGACAGAGGACTATTATCAAGAATATACAAAGAACTGAAAAAAGTAGACCCTCCAAAATAGAGAGCCCAATCAAAAAATGGCAATCTGAAATGAATACAGTTCTCAGAAGGAGTCCAAATGGCAAAATAAATTCCTGAAAAAATAGTCAACATCTTTAGCCATCAGAGAAATGAAAATTACAAACAACACTGAGGTTCCATCTAACACCAGTAAAAATGGCTGCTCTTAAGAACTCAAAAAACAAGAAATGCTCATGATGCTGAGGAAAAAGGAGCCCACCTACATTACTGAGGGGACTGCAAACTGGCTCAACCACTATGAAAAGCCGTGTGGAGATTCCTCAGAAAACTGAACATCGACATCTCATTTAGCCCAGCTATAACTCTTCTAGGTATCTTCCCAAAAAAAAGTTCAAGTCATCATACTATAGCAATACATGCATGCCCATGTTTATGGCAGCACAATTTATAACAGCCAAATCTTGGAAGAAGCTAATATGCCCAAGTACAGGCGACTGGATAAAGAAGATGTGGTATATACAATAACTAATTTGGGTCATTTGTAGATAAATGGAGGCACCTTAAAAACATTATGCTCAGTGAAATGAATCAGGCCCAGAAAGTTAAATATGTGGAAATGGAAAGTGGAGGTGGGGGGGACAATATGTAAATAAAAAACAGAATTAGAACATCAAAAAATTCATATCCTGCAACTTCGCTGAATTTGTTAATTTGAAGTTTTTGTGATCTTCTATGTAGAAAATCATGTCACCTGTAAATAAGGATAATTTAGCTTCTTCCTTTCCTTTATTCCTTCTTATTCTATTTCATTCTCTTGTCTGATGGCTGCGGTTAGGGTTTCAAACACCATACTGAACACACGTACTGAGAGTGGATAACTGCTGTGTTCCTCACTTGAGAGGAATTGCTTTCAATTTCTCTCCATTTATTAGAATGCTGGCAATCCGTGAGTCACAAATGGCTCCTATAACTTTGAGTTATGGTTCTTTTATACTTATTTTCCTTGGGGTTTCTTTAATCATGAATAAATGCTGGATTTTGTTAAAGGTTTATCCTGCATCTATTGAGACATTATGAGATTTTTGCTCTTGCTTTTGTTTATGTGATGCCTTATATTAATTGATTTCTGTATGTTGAACCATTCCTGCAGTATGGATTGCTATTTGCTTTCTTTTAAAGCTCAACGATTTTGCTCCAGAACTTCCTAACTTTCAAGATTTATGTTGAGAAACTCACAGTCATTCTGATTGGTTTGTCTTTGTAGGTTACTTTCTGCTCTTCTCACAGTTTCTAGTATCTTCTCTTTGTGTTTAATGCCTGGAATTTTGATTAAGATAGGTTGCGCAGATGCTCTTTTCTGTCAAGGGTATTTTATCTTCTACACGCTGTAGCGTCCTCGTGTTAATTTTTTTCCCTTGATTTGGAAAATATTTTTCTATAATTTCAGTGAATATATTCTTTACACCATTATTGCTATTCTCCTTTTGTTTCTCTACTCCCATATTCTGAGGTTATTTCTTTATGAATCATACATCCACTGTTGCATCAAAGCACTTCTGTGCCTTCTTGTTTGTAGGTCATTATTGAACATAGAGCTTACTTCATTAACCTCACCTTCAAAATCTGATACCCCATCCTCATAATGTTTTAACTGATTCCAATGTTTTCAATGATTTTTTCATTCTGTAATTCAGCTCAATATCCTTTCAAACTTTCTAATTCTCCACTGACATGTTCCTTCAATCTCGCATTTTTTTATCTTTTTATTTATGTCTTCTATGTCATCATTAAGCTCTTTGTTACTAAGACTTGTTTGTTTGGTGAAATCCTCTTTGATCTCATTGAGCGTCTATTGCATTAGTTTAGCATGTCTTGTTTTAGCTGATTGCCACTATGTCTACTTGTTTCTCAGTTTCCTTTCCTATACATAGGTTCCACTGCTTAGGGGCCCGTGATATCAGATCCTAGGATGTTAGGCCCTTATGCAGGTGAATTATTGTCCCAGTTTTTATAGTTCTCTAACCATGGATTGCAGATTAGATAGTGTCAATTAACTTTGTCTAAGAATATTTCTGCTGTTAGATTATGTCTGTCTTTGAACATCCTTGAGTTCATTTAGATTTTAATGTTTGTGACTGTTTTTAGTTTACTCAGATATTAATTTGGGGAGTTCTGTCAAAGACTAGCCTTCTGCTATATACTTGCTTCCCTCTACCTTTCAGTGAGAGATAAATGGGTTACAGCACTTTCTGTGGTCTAAGGAGAAGCTAATTAGTGGCACATGTTGGAAAATAAGATCAATTTCTATGGCACCATTAGCAACATGATTGAAAATCTGCAATACTGTAATTAAGACTAACAAATTATTGACCTAATAATATATTACATAATTATTCTACCCTTAATTTTAAAGAAACAATCTACATTATCAATGTGTGTATCCATATAAACCTGATATCCAATTATCAAAAGGTTTCACTAACACCAATCCTATATCACCACCAGTAATAGAATAGACACATTATTTACCTAAATGAAACTAGCCTACAAAGTTATTGACCCTTAATAGGCTCCAACCACTACAGTCTTTTTAACAGTGACATTGATATTAACATCAATGGCAAAACTTAAGACATACCAGCTGCTGATATATCATAAAAAATAATTAACATACAACCATTCCACTCTTAACATTAGAGATGTGATCTGGACTACTGGAGGAAGTATCTATACAAACAGTATAGTAATTTACTAGACTAAAGGGAACACTATTATTAATAATATAAAAGCTTGCCTTAATGTACTATGTCTAACTGCACAGACTAAAATTTTCATTCCCAACAAGTCAAGACAAAAAGCTGAGGGAGAGCAAACTGAGACATAAAGTTAGCTCTGGGGGTGTGAAAGAAAACAAAAGAGTATACAGGATGCAGAAAAGCAAGGCAGAATTCCCACCTCAGAGCAGAAGAAAGTAGATACACGAAACAACAGTGCCAAAAGCAGAAGAAACAAGAGACCGCCCGTGTTGTGGTTAGGATCTGGAGTGTCCCCCAAAAGTCTCATGTATTTTAATGGAACCATGTGATATTGGTGGACTGGGGTCTGGTCTGGAGGGGTGGATTGCAGTTAAGATTAACTGTGTGTAGTGGCCACACCTGGATGCAGCAGGGACTGGTTACTGGGCGGAGACCTGAAAGGACACATAAGCTGCACCTGCCTTCCTGGAGGACTGGGACTAGTCTGAACTGGTCTCAGCTTGCCTTCCTCTTTTGTGATGTCCCGAGAAGCTGCCTCCACCTCTGCCTTTGCCCTGTACTTTGATTGCTGCTGGCTGCTCCTGAATGGATTGTGGCCATATGAAACTGTGAGCTAAAATAAACCTTTCCTAAGTTTGTCGGTGTCGGGTATTGAGTCACAGCAAAAAAGTCACAGAAAAAGTAACTAAGACAGCCCGGTAGCTGTTTCTAGAGCCCCGCCTGCACCTGGAAGCTCATGGGACTGGGACTTTCAGTGCCCCGTCTCTCCTGCACACCAGAGAGAGCAAGGTAGCCATCACCAGAGCCCCACCTGCACTAGGAGCTGGTAGAACTGAGCCTTCGTGCACCCCATACCTCTTGCACAACAGGCACAGCCAGGTAGCCACTGCCAAAGCCCCAGCTATACCTGGGAGCTCAACAGGATAGGGCCTTCATACACCTCATCCCTCCTGCACCCCGACACAACCAGGTAACATTTAAAATAGAACGAGTCTAGTTTAAGAATTTCAGGAAAAGAAACAGAGCCCATCAACAATACCAGAGCCTCAACTCACTGTAACAGAACCATGAGAAAATGTGGTAATCTCCTACAGAAAGACCTGACATCCCAGGAAATGATACCAGGGATCTTGAAATAGCAGAACCCGTAGATGAAGAAGACAAAAAAATATGATAAATTCTGGGCCCAGAAATGCATAAAATTGAAACAGGAAATGCAAGAGCTACACCAGGAAATGGCTATGCTATCAGCAAATAGTCACAAGAAATTAGAGAAAAATGAAGATATAAACCAGAAAATAATGAATGCAATATAAGAAATTACAGAAGAAAACATCAGAAATATAAAAATATTGAAAGCAGACCTTCAGGATATGAAAAACACACAGGGAAAATAATCACTTGAAACATTTCAAGAATAGACTATCAGACCTAGAAGATAAAATGGTTGAGCTGGAATGTACAGGCGGTAAAGAATGCGAAACAAAACAGGAAGAAAGAGAGTGTTTACAACAGCTGATGGATGACTCAAAGAGAAACAACCTCAGAATTATGGGAGCCCAGGAGAAAACTGAGGACAAAACAAAAGGCTTAAAGGTCATGTTTAATGACATAATGGAAGAAAATTTCCCAAATCTAAGAAAAGAAATGAACACTGAACTACTGCAGGCATATAGAACACCAAACAACTTTGATCAGAAGAGATCCTCATCATGACACATCATAATTACAATACTAGAGACCTAACAGAAAGAGAGAATATTAAAAGCAGTAAGAGAAAACAGAGGGTGACTTTCAAAGATAAGACCATCAGGGTAACTGCAGATGTCTCGGCCCAGAGCCTAAAAGCTAGGAGATCATGGAACAATATCATCCAAGCACTAAGAGAACGAAAAGGCCAACCTAGACTGCAATATCCAGCAGAATTATCTTCTAAATTAGAGGAAGAAATTACAACTTTCCATGATATAAATAGCTTAAAGAAATTTGCAGCCACTAAGCCAACACTGCAGAGAATACTTAAAGGAAACTTTGAAAGTGAAAGGGAGACCAGTAACACCAATGACCCCAGGGAAAAAGAGACAACAGATACAGGAGAATGAGCTGAGGAAAAAAAGTAAGTTTAATAAATAATGCTGAAAAACAATAACAATGGGAGGACATACCAAATATACCCCAACAATTACTTTTACTGTGAATGGCCTCAACTCATCTACTAAAAGATACAGACTGGCTGACTGGATTCAAAAACAAAACCTGAAAATTTGCTGCTTACAAGAGACACACTTAACCCACAAGGAAACTCATGGACTGAAAATAAAAGGATAGAATTCAAAATTTCATGCAACAGGACCGAGGAAACAAGCAGGGGAAGTTATATTAGTCTCAGACTCATGAGATTTCAAAGCAAAACAAATTAGGGAAGACAAACATAGCCACTGTATACTGGGTAAAGCAACATTAGAACAGGTAGAACTCACAATTATCAATATATATGCTTGCAACTATGGGGCACCTAATTATGTAAACCAAAAATTACTAGATCTGAAAGGACATATAGACCCCAATACAATTACAGTAGGGGACTTTAATACTCCACTATCACAGATAGATAGATCAACCAGACAGAAAATCCACAAATGTATACAACAGCTAAATGCCACTACAGAAAACTTAGACCTAACAGATGTTTACAGAGTTTTGCACCCAACATCAACAGAATACATGTTCTTCTCAGCAGCACATGGAGCATTTTCTAAAACAGACAACATTCTAGGACATAAGTCATGCTGAAATAAATACAAAAGAATAGAAAGAATTTCTTACATACATTCAGATCATAGTGGAATAAAATTGAAACTTAACAGCAAAAGAAACAGAAGAAAATGCACAAATACATGGAGACTAAACAACTTACTACTGACCAAACAATGGATCACAGGAGAAATCAAAAACTTCATAGAGTTAAATGATGAAGGAAATACATCATATCAGAATCTATGGGACACAATGAAAGCAGGCAGTACTTAGAAATTCATAGTCATAAATGCACACATCAAAAGAACAGAACAGTCACAAATAAACACATTAAAGACGAACACCGGCCCTAGAGAAACAAGAACAATCTAAGCCAAAAAGCAGTAGAGGACAAGAAGTTATAAAGACCAGATCTGAAATTAATGAAACTGAAATTAAAAGAATAAAACATATTAATAAGTCAAAAAAACTGGTTCTTTAAAAGAATAAAGAGACAAACCTCCAGCTAAACTCACCAAAAAGAAGAAAAAGCACAGATTAATACACTTAGAAATGGAAACAGTGAAATTACAACAGATTCTGAAGAAATTTAGAATATTATGAGAAATTATTTTGAACACCTATATTCTAACAAGTTAGAAAATTGGGAAGAAATGGATGATTTCCTTGACACATACAAAATACCAAAATTGAATAAAGACACAAAAATCTTGAATAACCCTATTATACACACAAAAATTGAAGCAGTAATAAAAGCTGTACATACAAATAAAAGCCCAGGACCAGATAGATTCACAACAGAATTTTTTCAGTATTTCAGGGAAGAACTAACTCCAATTCTTCTCAAACTGTTCATGAAGTTGAAAGAGAAGAAATACTACTAAATTCATTTCAGGAAGCTAGCTTCATCTTAGTCCCTAAACCAAAGACTTAACCAAGAAGAAAAATTATAAATCAATATCGTAAATGAATATGGATGCAAAACTTCTTAATAAAATTCTGGCAAATAGAATCCAGCAAGTCATCAGAAAGATCATATTCCATGATCAACTGGGCTTCATTCCTGGGATGCAAGGCTGGTTCAATATACGTAAGTCAATCAATGTAATACACCACATCAACAAGAGCAAAAACAAAAACCACATGATCATTTCAATTAATGCAGGAAAAGCCTTTGATAAAATTCAACACCCTTTTGTGATGAAAATTCTGAGAAAAATATGTATAGAAGGGCCTTATCTCAAACACATAGAAGCCATATATGCAAAACCTACCACAAATATCTTGGTAAATAAAGAAAAATTGAAAGTGTTTCCTCTTTGATTAGGAACATGACAAGGCTGTCCATTCTCACCACTCTTACTCAACATAGTCTTTGAAACACTTGCCACAGCAATCAGGTAAGAAAATGAAATAAAGGGAATTTGCACAAGAAAGAAGTCAAACTATCCATATTTGTAGATGATATGATTATCTACATAGAAGACCCCAAAAACTCCACTATGAAACACTTTGAAATAATAAACAAATTTAGTCAAATCACAGGCTACAAAATCAATACTAAAAAATAAATAGCTTTTCTCTATACCAACAATGAACTCACTGAGAAAGAGCTCAGAAGAATAGTCCCATTCTCAATAGCCCAGCAAAATATTACAAACCACGAGCAGCAGGACTCGCTTAATAGCGCAGGTGAAGCGTGCAGCTGCTCAGCGCACCTAGAGGTCTCGCGGGAGAGGCGGGGCTGGCCGGCAGCTGCAGGAAGCCGCTTGGATCTGGACAGGTAGGGCACACGGCTGCTTCCCGGGACTTGGAGCCCCACAGAGGCGGCAGCGAGTGCCAGTGGCCAGAGGGAACTGCTTAAGAGCCAAGGGTGGGGCTCGCAGCTGCTCCTCGTGCCTGGGAGCCCAGTGGAAGAGGTGGGGAGTGCCAGAAGCCAGAAGGAGCTTCACAGGAGCAGACCAGAAGGGTGCACAGGTGTCCTGAGTACCAGGAGACCTTGAGGCAGTTCCAGGGCCTGGATAACGAAGGACAGAGCCGGGCGGGAGTAGAGCGGCAGCAGGGCTTGAGTTCGTATCTCCACTGCCCCTTGCCTTGGGAGTCAACACAGAGGCTGGGCTCTCCCTTCACCTGACAGAGCGCTCCTGGAGAGAGCCACATAGAGGAAGCAAGTGATAGATAACCAGAAACCACCAGAGACAGCAGAACCATGAGGAAACATGGAAATAAAACTCCTTCAAAAAATACTGACACTCCAGAGGAGCATACCAGGAATCCCGAAAATACAGAAGCTAAAGACGAAAATGACACAAATGAAGGTAAATTCTGGGCCCAGAAATACAACGAGTTAAAGCAGGAATTAATGCAGGAATTAAAGAAGGAACTAAAACAGGAAATAAAGCAGGAAATGATACAGGACATGAGAACCTTAGAACAAGAGCTACGCCAAGACCTAGCTAAGCTAAAAGCAAGCTATGAGAGGCAAGTAGAGGACATCAAAGAAGAAATGAACTGGAGGAGAGTGAAGGCAATGCAAGAAGTGGGAGAAGAACACAACAGAGACATGAGAAAATAAATGCAGAATTACAGGATGCAAAACACACACAGGTCACAATAAGCAATGATACCAAACAATTTCAAAATAGATTATCAGATTTAGAAGACAAAATGGCAGAGCAGGAACAGAAAGTCCATAAAGAAAGCAAAGCAAAAAAAGAAGAAGGCGTATCATTACAACATCTGATAGATGATTCCAAGAGAAACAATCTGAGAATTATGGGAATCCAAGAGAAGACTGAAGATGAAACAAAAGGATTAAATGTCATATTTAAGGAAATTACGGAAGAAAATTTCCCATACTTAAGAAGAGAAATGAACATTGATCTTCTGCAGGCATATAGAACGCCAAACAATGTGGATCAGAAAAGAACCTCATCATGACACATCATAATTAAAGTACTAGAAACCCAACACAAAGAGAGAACACTGAAAGCGGTAAGAGAAAAGCATAAGGTGACCTATAATGGTAAGCCTATCAGGATAGCTTCAGATTTCTCAACCGAGACTTTAAAAGCCAGGAGATCATGGAGCAATATCATTCGAACACTAAAAGAACACAAATTCCAACCAAGACTACTATATCCAGCAAAACTATCTTTTAAACTAGAGGGAGAAATTAAAATTCTACATTATATAGAAAGCTTAAGGAAACTTGTAGCCACTAAGCCATCACTGCAGAAAATTTTCAAAGGAGACTTGGATTGTGAAAGAGAAAACAACAACACAAGAGCCCCCAGAGAAAGAAAGACAAAAGCTGGAGGAGAATGAGCTGAGAAAAAAGTAAAGCTAGTGAACAACATGGAAAAACTGCAACTATGGCAGGACACACCAAACATACCTCAATAATTACTCTGAATGTGAACGGCCTCAACTCACCCATCAAAAGACACAGACTGGCTGACTGGATCAAAAAACAGAAACCCACAATATGCTGCCAACAAGAGACACACTTCACCCACAAGGAAACTCATAGACTGAAAATAAAAGGTTGGAATTCAGTATTTCATGCAACAGATCCCAAAAAACAAGCAGGGGTAGCTATATTAATCTCAGACTCATCAGACTTCAAAAGAAAATAGATAAAGAGAGACAAAGATAGACACTGCATACTAATGAAGGGAACATTAGAACAGGAAGAAATCACAATTATCAATATATATGCCCCCAACCCTAGAGCACCCAATTATGTAAACCAAAAACTACTAGATCTGAAAGGACACATAGGCCCCAACACAACTATAGTAGGGGACTTTAATACCCCACTGTCACAAATAAATCAACCAGACAAAAAACCAACAAAGATATACAACTGTTTTCCCCCACTATTTTTATTAATATACAAATGTAATACATAATATTTACAATGAATTTGGGTGTTTCATACATCTACGTATCACATCGACTTCACAGTCCCTTCCCATCTTCTACCCTCCCACCCCCTCCCTGTTCTTTCCCCCGGCTCCGGCTATCACTTCATATGGTTTCAAAGAATGTCTGTGTTCTGGGTTTTCCAAGTCCAAGAAACCATATGGTGTTTAACATATTAATCTTCCACGCCTAAGTCATTTCACTCAAGTCACCACTCTATCCCAGCTTCCTGTTCCTCTAATGGGTTCGCAGTGGTCAAATCTTGATATCTCCTCTCTGAATCCAACCCATCCCTTCATTGGGATATTCGCCAAAAGTTCTTTTTTTCCATATTTTCCTACATCTTTGTTGTTAATGTTAAACCTGGCCTTACCCACCAGTTCACACTAGAAAATAATGATAAGCATGTAGTTCAAAAGGATAGTTAATTTGGGAAAGAAGAAAAAATAATAAATAGATAAAATTCAATTGCCTTATCTGAATACAGGAAGGTGCATATTTGTACATTCACAAGGTTAAGTTTACATCAATCAGTTTCCTTAGGATAAACTTTCCTTAGTGACATAATAAGTGAATTGCTTCAACAAAACAAAGTTAAAACTATATCACATTGCTACACTCAATGAACTTAAATCTATACCACATAAATATACTTAAAGCGACAGACACGTAGGCAAATCTAGTTATTTCTTAATTTCCTAACTTTCATATCTTACTCATATTTCACTGATTACTAACCTACTTTTTTCTCAGCTCCTTCTCCTCTAGCTGTTGTCACTTTTTCTCTGGGGTCATTGGTGTCCCTGGCTTTCCTTTCACTTTCTAAGTTTCCTTTAAGTATTCTCTGCAATACTGGCTCAGTGGCTGCAAATTCCTTTAAGCTGTCTTTGTCATGGAAAGTTTTAAGTTGTCCCTTTAAATTAAAAGATAATTTTGCTGGATATAGCAGTCTTGGTTGGCATTTATGTTCTTTTAGTGCTTGGGTGACATTGCTCCGTGATCTCCTTGCTTTTAGAGTATGGATTGAGAAGTCTGCAAGTTATCCTGATGGGCTTATCTTTATAGGTCACCTTCTCTTTTTCTCTTACCGCTTTTAGTATTTTTTCTTTGTGTTAGGTTTCTAGAATTTTAATTATGATGTATCGTGATGAGGATCTCTTCTGATCAAAGTTGTTTGGTGTTCTATATGCCTGCAATAGTTCCATGTTCATTTCTTTTCTTAGATTTGGGAAATTTTCTTCCATAATTTCATTAAACATGTCCTTTAAGCCTTTTGTTTTGTCCTCAGTCTTCTCAATTCCCATAATTCTGAGGTTATTTCTCCTTGAATCATCTATCAGTCATTGTAATGACTCGCTTTCTTTATTTACTTTGTATTCTTCATGGCCTGTATGTTGCAGCTCAGTCACTTTATTTTCTAGGTCTGACATTCTATTCTGAAGTTGTTTAAAGTGGTTGCTTATTATTTCCTGTGTGTTTTTCATTTCCTGAATATCTGCATTCAATTTTGCTATATCTCTGTTGTGTTCTTCTCTAGTTTCTTCTTTTGTCTTCATTATCTTCTGGTCTATTTCTTCTCTGGTCTCCTCTAGTTGCTTTTCAAGGTTTGCTTTTTGCTTATCTATGTATTGGTGTAGCTCTTCTGCTGTCTGTTTAATTTCCTGCTTTAATTCCCGTTTTAATACACTGAATTTCTGGACCCAGAAGTTGCCATCATTTTTGCCATATTCATCTTTATTTACCCTGACTTCATCTCCTGGGGTTTCAGGTCTTTTTGTAGGAGATTTGTGCCTGCACTTCCCCACTTCTTCTTGGTCTCCTCTAATTCCTTTTCAAGGCTTGCTTTATGCTTAGCTAAGTGTTCTTGTAGTTCTCGCGCTGTCTGATTTATTTCCTTCTTTGCTTCCCGGTTTAACTCTTCCTTCAATTCCTGTTTTAATTCACTGACTATCTGGGCCCAGAGGTTATCATCATTTTTGTCCTTTTCTTTGGGTTCTGCAATTTCAGCACCCCTTGCACCCTCCCCTGGGGAATCAGATCTTTTTGTATAAGACTTGTTACCACGTTTCCCCATGGTACTGCTACCTCTGACTGTCTCTGGTGCACAGGAAAAGTGAATGGCTCTTACTGACATCACTGCCTGCAACAGCTGTTGAGGCCTGTTTCTGATCTGGGATCCCTGGACCTTTTCTAGGGGGGAGCACACACTGCGTTTGTAGTACAAACACCCGCGGGTTGGTGCTTCTGAGGCTGCCCGCAGCCAATGATTACCTCCGGCTGAGGTTTGGCCTCCAGAACTTGTGATCTGAGGGTGCCGGCAGCGCAGGGCCTCGCTGAGTAGGCTGCTTCTGACCCGCCCACAGCCCCTTCTCCCATTGTTGTGTGCTCCTTCCTCTCCCAGCTCCATCCTCTCCAGCTCCGTTCAGCTAGATGTTCAGGTCCCCGCGAGAGTTCCTCCATTGTTGTGTTGATACACAACTGTTGAAAGACACTATAGAAAACTTGGACATGACAGACCTTTACAGAGTTTTCCATCCAACATCAGTTGACTATATGTTCTTCTCAGCAGCATACGGAACATTTTCTAAAATACATCACGTCCTAGGACACAAGTCAATCTTAAACAAATACAAAGGGATACAAATAATACCCTGCATATTCTCAGACCATAATGGAATAAGACAGAAACTCAACAGCAATAGAAACAGAAGAAAATATACACACACGTGGAGACTTAACAACTTACTATTGACCAAACAATGGGTTACGGAAGAAATCAGAGAAGAAATTAAACACTTCATCGAGTTAAATGATGATGGAAGTACATCATATCAAAATCTATGGGATACAATGAAAGCAGTCTTGAGAGGAAAATTCATAGCCATACATGCACACATCAAAAGAACAGAACACTCACAAATAAATTCCCTAATGAGGCACCTTACGGCACTAGAGAAACAAGAACAACTTAAGCCAAAAGGCAGTAGAAGAAATTATAAAGATCAGATCTGAAATAAATGAGATTGAAATTAAAAAGACAATTAAAAAGATTAATTAGTCAAAAAGCTAGTTCTTTGAAAGAATTAACAAAATTGACAAACCTCTTGCTAACCTCATCAAGAAAAGGAAAGAAAAGGCACAGATTAATGCACTTCGAAATGAAAAGGGTGAAATTACAACAGATCCAGCAGAAATTCAGAATAGTATAAGAAATTACTTTGAACACCTATATTCCAAAATATTTGAGAATTGGGAAGAAATGGACGACTTCCTAGATGCATATAAAATACCAAAATTAAATAAGGATGATATAAAAATCTTGAATAACCCCATCACGCACACAGAAATTGAAGCAGTAATAAAAGCTCTACCTACAAATAAAAGTCCAGGCCCAGATGAACTCACAGAAGAATATTTTCAGTACTTTAGGGAAGAATTAACACCAATCCTCCTCAAACTATTCCATAAGGTGGAAAGTGAAGGAATGCTACCAAACTCATTCCTCGAGGCTAGCATCACACTTATCCCAAAACCAGACAAAGACTTAACCAGGAAGGAGAACTATAGACCAATATCCTTAATGAATATAGAAGCAAAAATCCTCAATAAGATCCTGGAAAACAGAATCCAGCAAGTAATCAGAAAGATCATACACCATGATCAAGTGGGCTTCATCCCTGAGATGCAAGGCTGGTTAAATATACATAAATCAATCAATATAATACATCATATCAACAAAAGTAAAAAAAAACACATGATCATCTCTATTGATGCAGAAAAAGCCTTTGACAAAATCCAGCACCCCTACATGATAAAAACTCTGAGAAAAATAAGTATAGAAGGGCCCTACCTAAAACTCATAGAAGCCATATATGCCAAGCCTCCTGCAAATATTATAGGAAATGGAGAAAGATTGAAATCATTCCCCCTCAAATCAGGAACAAGACAAGGCTGCCCACTCTTACTACTTTTTTCAACATAGTCCTTGAAACACTTGTCATAGCAATCAGACAAGAAAATGAAATAAAGGGAATCTGCATTGGCAAGGAGGAGGTCAAACTTTCCTTATTTGCAGATGATATGATTGTCTATATGAAAGACCCAAAAAACTCCACTATGAAACTCCTAGAAATAATAAAAAAATTTAGCCAAGTCTCAGAATACAAAATTAACACTAAAAAATCAATAGCATTTCTATACACTAACAATGAACTTATTGAGCAAGAACTCAGAAAAACAATTCCATTCTCAATAGCTCATCAAAAAATTAAATACCTAGGAGTATTCCTAACCAAGGATGTGAAGGACCTATATAAGGAAAATGACATTACATTGAAGAAAGAAGTTACAGGAGACATTAGAAAATGAAAAGGCATTCCCGGCTCTTGGATAGGCAAAATAAATATAGTCAAAATGGCTATACTACCGAAACTGATATACAGATTCAATGCAATTCCTATCAAAATGCCTACAAGTTTCTTCAAAGAACTTGAAACAACAATTCTTAAATTCATATGGAACCAAAAGAGACCACAAATAGCCAAAGCAATCCTAAGCAACAAGACCAAAGCAGGAGGCATTACAATCCCAGACATCAGGCTATACTATAAAGCCATAGTGGTAAAAACAATTTGGTACTGGCATAAAAATAGACAGATAGACCAGTGGAACAGAATCAAGGATGCAGAAACAAACCCAAACACCCTCAACTACCTAATTTTTGACAAAGGGGCCAAATCCATACAAAGGAAAAAGGACAGCTTGTTCAACAAATGGTGCTGGGAAAACTGGACATCCACATGCAGAAGAATGAATCTAGTCACATACCTATCACCACACACCTAAATCAAATCAAAATGGATTAAAGACCTAAACATTAAAAATGAAACACTAAACCTTCTGGAAGACAAAGTAGGCGAATTTCTAGAAGACATGGGGGTAGACAAAGATTTTTTTGGCAAGACACCAAGAGCAAAAGAAATTACCCCCACTATCAACAAACGGGATCTTGTCAAATTAAAAAATTTCTGCACAGCAAAGGAAACTGTCAACATTGTAAATAAAGAACCAACAGACTGGGAAAAAATATTCACCACCAACATCTCAGATAAGAAACTCATAACTAGAATACACAGGGAGCTAAAGAAAATTAAGCCCATCAAAATAAAGGATCCTATTGAAAAATGGGCAACTGAAATGAAGAGGCAGTTCACTCATGAAGAAGTACAAAGGGCCAATAGATACATGAGAAGATGCTCAACATCTCTAGCCATAAGAGAAATGCAAATCAAAACAACGCTAAGATACCATCTCACTCCAGAGAGAGTGGCTTATATCAACAAATCAAATAGCAATCAATGCTGGCAAGGCTGTGGGGAGAAAGGAACCCTCCTGCACTGCTGGTGGGAGTGTAAATTCGTTCCACCACTCTGGAAAGCAGTATGGAGAGCTCTCAAAAGACTAGAAATAAATATCCCCTTTGATCCGGCGACACCCCTCCTGGGAATATATCCAAAAGAGGCTAAAACAACACACAACAGAGATATATGTATACCCATGTTCATAGCAGCACAACTAACAATAGCTAGAACATGGAAGTCACCAAAATACCCATCAATAGACCAGTGGATACATAAACTGTGGTACTTATACACAATGGAATACTACACATCTGTAAGGTCCAACAGCGTGGAGGTTTTCACGGGCAAATGGAAGAAACTTGAGAACATCATGCTTAGTGTAGTGAGTCAGAAGCAGCAGGTGAAACATCGGATGATCTCTCTGATATGAGAGACCCAGACCACAACCATCTCATGGAACTTTAAACAAAAGACAAAGGGAAAGAGGGGGTGGGGGGGCGAAAGGAGGGAAGGGAGGGTAAGGGGAGGGACAAAAGGAGAGCGGGAAAGTCCTTGTCACTTTGACAAGGAAAGTATGTGCACAAAATGCTCAACTCCATTGTAAACCTTAAATTCTGCACTTGTACATATCAATAAAATGGGGAAAAAATTACAAACCTACCAGTATACCTAACCAAGGAAGTGAAGGACCTATATAAAGAAAACTACATTACACAGAAGAAAGAAGTTGTAGATGACATCAGAAAATGGAAAGACATGCCCTGTTGTTGAATAGGCAGAATCAATATAATCAAAATGATTATACTGCCCAAACTGATATATACATTCAGTACAATTCCTATCAAAATACCAACAATTTTTTTCACAGAACTTGGAGAAATAACCCTTAAATTCATATGGAACTGAAGGAGACTTAGCATAGTCAAAGCAATCTTGAGTAATAAGCCTAAAGTAGCAGGCATTACAATTAGAGATATCAAGTTATACTATAAAGCAATAGTTATAGAAACTATATGATACTGGCACAAAAGCAGACAGGTAGACCAGTGGAACAGAATTGGGGATGCACAGACATACTCAAATACCCTCAGCTACCCAATCTTCAATAAAGAAGTCAAAAGCATACCCTGGAAAAAGGACAGTCTCTTCAACAAATGGTGCTAGGAATATTGGACATCCACACACAGAAGAATGAATCTAGATGCACACCTGTCACCATGCACCAAAATCAAATCAAAGTGGATACAAAACATAGATATTAAAACTGAAACATTGAACTTTCTGGAAGACAGATTAGGCGAATATCTAAAAGACCGAGGTGTAGGCAAAGACTTTCTTAATAAGACACCAAAAGACAAAGAAATATCCCCCATTACTAACAAATGGGATTATGTGAAATTAAAAAGTTTCTGCATAGCAATGGAAATTATCAACAGTGTAAAAAGAGAATGGACAGAGTGGGGAAAAATATCCACCACCAATACCTCAGATAGGAGACTCATAACAGAACATACAGAGAACTGAAGAAAAAGTAAGCCTCTCAAAATCAAGGACCCTGTTGAAAAATGGGCCAAAGAAATGAATAAGCAGTTCTCAGATGAAGAAGTTCAAATGGCCAATAAATACATTAAAAGATGTTCAGCATCCTTAGCCATAAGAGAAATACAAATCAAAACATCACTAAGATACCATTTAACCCCAGAGAGATTGGCCTATATCAACAACTCAAACAGCAATCAGTGCTGGCAAGGCTGTCCAGAAACACGAACCCTCCTGCACTGCTGGTGGGAATGTAAACTGGTACAACCACTATGGAAAGAATTGTGGAAGTCTCTCAAAATACTGGATATAAATATCCCCTTTGATCCAGTGATATCTCTTCTGGGAATTCTCCCAAAAGAGATAAAAAATAACATATAACAGAGATACCCATGTTCCCATGAACATATACCCATGTTCACAGCAGCACAACTAACAATAGCTAAAATGTGTAAGACATCAAAACACCCATCAAATGTGTAATACACCAAAATACCGATCAAATGTGTGATACACCAAAATACCCATCAAATGGATACATAAATTGTAGCATTATAACAATGAAATACTACTCACGTGTAAAGACAAATAGGTTGGAGGCTTTTGTAGGTAAATGGATGCAACTTGAAACCATCATGCTTAGTGAAGTGAGTCAGGATCAGAAAGTAAAATATGGAATGGTTTCTCTGATATGAGAAACCCAGATCACAATTATTTCATAGAACTAATTGAGGGGAATGATGGGAACTAGAGAGGAAGTGCAACGATTGCGAGGTCGAAAAGAGAGAAGGGAAGGATTTGTAACTTTGCCACAATGTGTATGTGCGTAAAATACTCAAGATCAATGTAAACCTTGTTTTGCACTTATGCATATCAATAAAATGGGGGGGGGGATGGAAAAAAAGGGCGAAGAAATAAGAAGAGCTATGGACACATTAGAGAATATCCCAAAGTGTATAGAAAGGCTTATCAAAAAGGGCAAAAGAACTACCCAAGAAAGAAATGAAAAATCTAGAAAATAAGGAAAAAAACCAATATTAGAAAAATGCAGCTCAATAATGCCGACAGAGAACCACTAAAAATGAGTCCAGTGCCCCAAATTTTTCCCTGTGTTAACTGGGCAGAAAGTCTCTCTATCTACCTTTAGTACTGTCCACTGAAATCCTGCTGTGGTAGTGGTCCTGCAAACCAAAGGCCTCCACCTTCACTGCCACACTCGGCCCGCTAGGCCAGCATTGCCAGGTGGTCCTGCTTCCCTAGCTCCTGCAGTGCACATGGGAGGGTGGGAGAGGGAGTAAGGGAAGAGGATGTAGGATTTGCTCATGCAGGACTCGAGATCCTCAGCAGCCCTGCAGCTTTGCGCTTCTCTCGCTGGGCTTGTATTTCATGTGGTGTTCCGCCAAGAATATATGAAGTGAGTCTGAAGCCCAAATGGTTTCCTTCCTTATATGGGTGGGAGGCTTTGCTCTAGGTCTGTGGTTGTGCTGACAACACATCTTACCCTTTGATGTCAGTCCCAGCCACTTGCAGGCACCACTGCTCCACCGGACCAGCACAGCCTTTCTGAGGGGCCTCTGGGCCAAAGGCTTAATGTTTTAAAGATATTCAAAGCCACCTACAAATTCAATGCAAACTTTATCAAGATTCCAACAATTTATGCTGAAATAGAAATAGTTACCCTATTCCAAATAGCTACAACAGTCTTGAAAAATGAAGAAAATTGGAGGTCTCAGACTTTTTGATTTCAGAAGTTACTACAAAAACCACAATTAAAACACTGATGTAAAAACAGACTTAGAGTCCAATGGTATAGAATAAGAAGCTAAAAATAAATTCCTGCATATATGACCAAATAATTTCAATAAGGGTGCCAGTTCTTTTTCCAGCGGGTAAGGGACACTCTTTCCAACCAAGTGTTGTAAAAACATGGATGCTTACCTTCTATCACCTATAAAAACTGAATATAAAAGATAAAATTATAAAACTCTTAGAAAAAAGGTTTATGTCATTGAATTTGACAAGGGCTTATTAGCTCCGATTGAATAGTACAGGGAAAAAATAGACAAAATTGATTACATCACAATTTAAACCATTAGTACACCAAAAGACACTATCAACAGTGCGAAAGGGCAACTTTCAAAACTGAAGAAAACCTTTGCAAACCATATACCTTAGAAAGGGTTAATATCCAGAATTTATAAAGAATGAGAATGCTGCAATAAAGAGCAACCCAATTAAGAAAAGACCTTAACTAGATATTTCGCCAAAGGAGCTTTAAAAATGGCCAATAGCACATGGAAAAGAAAAATGTTTGGCATCATTAATCACTACACAAATAAATGCAAATTAAACCACAAAGAGATAACACTAACACTCAAGAGGAAGGCTACTATGAAACCAACTATAATGCATAGTGCCAAATATGGGAAACAACTGAAACACTTGTTCACTACCGGTAAAGATGTAAATGGTACATCTACTATGTGAAATACAATGACTATTTCTTTTAAAATTAAAGCAGGATTACCATCTGATCCACCAAATCTTCTTCTAGGTATATTTTCAAAAGAACCGACAGCACAGCCTCGAGAGGATGTGTGTCCAATCCTTTCAGAGCACGACTCACAATAGCCCACAGATGGAAGCAATCAGGTGCCCATCTACCAGCCAAATAAACAAAGGTGTAAAATACAGACAACGACTCTTGTCGCGCCTCACAAAGGAAGGAAATTCTGACACCTTCCAATGTGGCTGACTGAACCTTGGAGGCATTATGCTAAGTGAAGCAAGCTGGTCATAAAAGCGCAAACCAGTGCAAAGAAAGTAAAGTAAGCCATTTATCAAAAAGTGCAAATCACACGTCACTGGATTCACTCACAAGAAAGATCTAGAACTGTCAAAACTGTACAGACATGCCGTAGAATGGTGATCGCCAGAGGTGGAAACGGGATTAGGTGATGGGGATAAGAGCCTCCATTGTGCTCGATGAAGAGTCCTGAAGATGGACTGGACAGCAACAGGAATCGGGCTTCTATTGGGAGGGTTGAAGAGCCTTCTATCAGTCCAGCTATGCTCCCTTTCAAAATATTTGTCATTTCTTTCTGAGTGTTTTGAAACGACTCTTTTATTGTACCGGTTTTTCCCTGACAGAGGCTAGGTAGGGTTTGATTCGCACTACGGGCAGCCCTTGTGTTTCCTGACTCTGCAGTCGTCTCTTTCCTAGGGTCTGGATGTGGTCAGCCAGTGCCCCTTCTTGCTCAGTTCCCCTTTCCCAGAACCTCGATTAAGTCCACCAGCCCTGACTGCTCCCGCCCTACCTCACTTTATCATTTCATGATTTTCTTTGCATTTTGTACCATTTTCTGTGTCCTTGCTGTATAATTTCTGTAGATCTGTTTTTCAGTTTACTAGCTTTCTCATTAGCTGCAGCCTATTCGTTATTTAATTAATCCATTAAGCTCTTAATTTCAATGATTATATTTTCTATGTTTAGAAGCTTTATTTGGTTCTTTTAAAATTTGATTAGTTTCTATAATATCCTATTCCTTTCTGATATTTTCATTATTTTTTTTCCTTTTTTTAACCAATTTATTTTCCTGTATCTGATTATTCCATTATCTAAGGTTTGGGGGACCTAATTTTGCTTTCGGCTGTTTCTACTAACGTTGCAGACAACGGTTCATTTCCTGTATAGTTCATTTTCAAAATTATGGACTCTGAAGGTCCTGCAGGGCTTAATTTATAAGGACCCTGTAGAGACTGAATGAGGGCACCCGGCCTTGATGGGAGTATTTACTTATTTCTGCCAGATGTCCTCAGTCCTTGAAAGAAGGACTAGTTTAATTCCTTCCCATAGGATTTGCCGGAGATCTGGTAATGGCACTTCAACTCCCAATCCTACAAACCTGCACAGGTTATATTAGAGGAGACAGCTTTTTCTATCCAGCCAGCATCCTGTTGTCTTTGCCAACAGCTGAGTTTTCTTCAGTTCACCCTTCCACTCAGAATGTAGTCCTTGACCATCTTTAGAGGAATCTCTAAATTCCAACTCGCCACCCCGCATAAACCCAGAGGCCCGGCTCCTTTCTTGTTAGGCCACTAGAAAGAAAGCCTCCTGGTTACCCTCCCAGGAAGCCAAGCTTCAGGGTAAACTTGCCAAACTGGTTTCCAGCTTTCTCTTTATTTTTGGCTCTTGTGTCTTTATGATTTTGGCTATGTGTTTAAAGGGTGTTTGTTGACTTCATCTAGTGTCCTAGGAGTGGTACACTCGGTGCTTTTGGGGGGTATTTAATCTACCATTGCCTAAAAATAGAGGTCCATGTGTTACTATTGTAATTGTAATAAGAAGAAAGTAAAATTTTCCTCCTAAGAAAGACAAGGAGAAATATCTAACCAAGGTCC
The DNA here is from genome assembly GCA_004027205.1 of Ctenodactylus gundi. Classification (NCBI taxonomy): domain Eukaryota; kingdom Metazoa; phylum Chordata; class Mammalia; order Rodentia; family Ctenodactylidae; genus Ctenodactylus; species Ctenodactylus gundi. Next base: position 132,330 of record PVKB01004171.1, on the reverse strand, counting down.
ACAATTGTAAAATCTGTTTCAGGCATACAAGTCCCATGTTCACTTTTGTTATGTTTCCTTTGTTATCAGGATTCTTTGGTAACACATTGCAGTCAGCCCTGGGTACCCACAGCTTCTGCAGGCATGCATTCAGCAGCCACAGGCCAAAAACATCTGGGGAGGGACTGCACCTATGTGAACATGTGTAGACTTATTCCCTGTAATTCTCTAAAGAAAACATTTAATAGTAATGTGTGTAGTATTTACATGGTGTTAGACATTACACGCAATCTAGAAGTGATTTAAAGTATATGGGAAGCTGTGCCTTTATGTGCAAATGCCATGGGATTTTATATAAGGAATTTGAGCCAGCCTCAGACTTGGATGCCTGCAGGGTGTCCTGAATCAATCCTCTGGGATGGTGAGGGATTTGTAAATAAAGTTTTATTGGAAAACAACTGTACTCCTGTCACAGACGGCCACTTGCACACTATAGTAGCTGAGCTCAGTTGTGACACAGACCATGTGGCTCAGATGCTGAAAATACTTAAGGGCCACAGGCTTGAACAAGTTGAAAATACAATATAAACCTTTAGGCAATGAGGGAGAATTCAGCACAGAAACAGCGGCGCGGCACAGTGAGATTTAACAGGTGCTAGCTACTCTGGATCAGTAATTCATCCTTCTGAGGCAACGTTGGTGCTATAACCTAAATAGGAGAAAACAATGTGAAAATCTGGAAAACCAGTGCATCTGGAATCCCAGCATTCTGGAAGGCTGAAACAGGAGGATTGCAAGTTGAGGCCAGTCTAGGCAAATTAGCAATTTTAGTGAAACTCTGTCTCAAAAATCAAAACCAAAAGGTTGGCCAGTGTTATATCTCCATGTGAAGATCCTGGGCTCAGCCTGCAGAACAAATTAATTAATTAACTAATTTCTAGGGCAAACATTCCAGCTGGATGAAATAATAATTGAAAAAGTCCTGGGCACAAATAAGCTTGCTGGTACAGCTCATATCACCTCTATCTTTTTCTTACCTGGACCACAGATGAGAAAAATCTTATGTCTGGAGCTGCAAAAGTCATCACAGCACCAAGAGACAAGAAATATAAAATACCAACATGCTAAGAGGAAAAAAAAAGAAACTGAGTGCCTTGTGGATTTGTTAAAAAGCTATGCCAACCCTACTGTTTGGTTCACTTCTGTTGTTTCAGAATTTCTTGTATTTCTTGTTCTGTGAGGAAAAAAACCCTCTTTGTTCAGGGCACCATTAACTGGTTTTTCCATTACTCTGAGCCAAAAATATTCTTAACAGTCATAACATTGTACAATGTGGTAAGGATTACTGGGATTTTAATCTGAGGAGTTACAAAATCTGATTTAAGTTTTTAAAAGAGCATTCGGTGAGATTAAGGATTATAGAAAATGTAGTCCTAAAACTCAGAAATAGGCCTTTTAATGCCTTCGTAGGCCACGACAAGTCTCATTTTGTTCTAAATGTAATAGGAAGCTGTTAGGGAGTGTTGAATCTGCTTTGTAATTTTAAGAAAACATCTGTCGCTAAGTTAGGAGTCTAGTTAGTAGATAATAATAGTAGCCAGGAAAATGCTGGTGATAGATTGACAAAGGGGATGTCAGTATTGACAGAGAAAAATTGGTGTGAAACTTATAGTCATGATTGCAAAGCACAGAAATCTGTCATCACAGCCAGTAGGGTGACACAAAAATGGCAGTCGGCACCGTTTGGCTTTGGAGGACATTTTGGTGTAGCTTTGGGTGGACTGCCTAACGAAACGATGTGCGGTGAAGGGAAGGAAAAGGAAGAGTTGAGAATAACTCACTTTTTTTTTTCCTGAGCCATTAGGTAAATGGAAATGAAAATGCTTTCCCTCCTGATTATTCTTATTAGCATATGTTTGCAATACATAATAATGACGCACAACTTGGGGAATTGGTACATATGCACACTGCATCTTAAACATTCTTACTTCCTTCCTGTTCCCCTCCCTGCCCTCTGGTCTCTCCCTATCCCCACACAGCATCCCATCTCCGCAAAATCAACCTCCTGGGACCTATCTTTGCTTGTTTATTTCAGTCTTCAACTAGTTTATGTTTTAGGTTTCTCCTGTAGGAGAACCCACACAATCTAGAATATATGAAGCACTCAAAAAAATTAGACCTCTAAAAAGAACCAATAAAAAATGGACAAGGGACATAGACAATTCTCAAAAGAAAAAATACAAATGTCAATAAGTTCAGGAAATATCATTAAACTGAAGAAGACTGTAAAACTAAGAGTTCTATTTTTGCCATGTTAGGTTTCAGATTACAGAGATTTCCAATCTCCAGGCCAAGGTCTGGTACTGGTCTGTGGCCTTGGCAGGACCAAGCAGCTGGGACAGGTGAGCAGGAGTGAAGCTCCGCCTCCTGTCAGCACACTCCCATCAGGCTCTCCTGGGGCTGTAAATCTGAGAAGAGGTGGAGCTTTGGTCCCCACTGGCCTCCAGCTGCTGGTGGCCATTTCAAAGCTACCCTCCATGACAAGTGCACCCTCCAAGCCAACCCCCACTCCTGCCCTTGGGAGAGTGGCTTCAACTAAACCTGTCCCTGGTGTCAGAAAGGACTGGGGCCCTCTGCTTCATGAGACTTCTGAGTCAGCCCTGCAAGTACACAGGTGGCATTCAGGCAGGCCTTTAGACCCACGCATACAAATATGGGTTCCTTGGCGAACATGTGTGAAGTAGACGAAATCACCTAAAGTGAAAAAGGAAGACCACTCCAAGCCAAGTTAGCATTTGTCAGTCAGTTAGACATAGATGAGGAAAGAGGGAGACTCAGGTGAGACTGTCAGCAAGAAAGCAGGAGGGAAGTAGGAACATGGAGCAGTGCAGGCCCGAGGTTTCCCTCGGTGTACCCACTGTCACAGCCAGAGGCCTCCAGCCACACCCTGAGCCTTTCCATAGTAAACATGGTTGTGCTGACTCAGGGTGGGCTGTAACCATGTGAGCTTGGGGACCTCATCCCCTGTAACTGCTTGGCAGAATGCCCCTTCATCGGCATTACTATATAAATTTGGGTTTATCTCTTTTTGTTTGTTCAGGGTGTTTTGGTTTTCTTTGTTTTGAGACAGGGTCTTGCTCTGTAGTCCAGACTGGTCCTGAACTTCTAGGTTTATCTCTTGTGAAGACAAGTTATGCCCACTATGGACTCTGCAATACCTAAAGTATGACCAAACATCCCACAATGCCTTGCTCTTCTCTCAGACTGACTAGATCTAAACTTGCACCCTTGAACCCAGGACTATAAGCCCTACGAATGCGTTCTTTTGGATGCCAAGAGAAGAGGTGTTTCAGGAAGGAGGGAAGGTCATTCCCTTCACAGGCTGGCAGGTCAAGAAAGATGGAACACTTGGCTTTGGAAAAGGGTAAACTCTGAGAAAAGTACCAGTGGGGCAACGGGTCAGAGTCCACTCAAGTGGACTGAGGAAATCATTCATTATAAATTTTTAAAAATTGAAGACTGGACGAACACAACAGATATTACAACTATAAATAACAGTAATAATTCATAATACTGTACTTATAAGCTGGAAGAAATGTGTATCTTTCCTCTGAGGATTGTGCTTTTTCTTTCACTTGCTTCCTCCCTTTTTTGAAACTGTCTCTTGGGCAAGTGCCCAAGGTCAAGTGTGATGAAGCGGCCTGGGCCCAGAGACGAAGGTCTAGGGCAGGAGTAAATAACCACCTTCCCTCGGCTGAGTTCCCAACGGCCTTCCCAGGCCTGAGGTTCTTTGCTCTCGGTCAAATACATCATTCCGATTTCCTGACCCCCACGTATCCAACCTTCATCGTATTCTCTCATTTAATTTACTTGGCTTCTCAAAAGCGGCAGAGAATGAGTCGTGTTTGTGTCAGTTTATTTTAATGTATAATGAGCGATCCAAATGATGGCACATCACACATTCAGAGTCTGTTGAATGTGTAATCATTCAAATGACACAGGTGCCGCACGGTCTGCGCGCTGGGAAAAGCCACCCTCTGCGCGACGCGTGGAAAGAAGATGATGCACTCGGTAGTACCAACCTCGCACCTTAATTTCTTTTTACCTTCATTCCTACTCAAATGCTTTGTTTTTTTTTTTTTCCACCCAATAAAGCACACCGAACCTTGGGCTCTGTGAAGTAGATATTTGCTCCCACCCTGCTGAAACCGTCCCCCAGCACCCATGGAACAGTGAGCTTGCCAACGTGGAATGTATTTTTAACTTTGGGAATGAAAAATTACAAACCTGTGCTTTTCAAAATTAGCATTTCCAACAAGGTATGAAACCCTGGAAACAAGGGTGAGAGAAATTAAATTATCTCCAGTGCGGCAGGAATAACAGCATTGGCACTGCCTTCCTGTCGCTCCTGACACCTCCGTGTCAGTCCTCCCCAGCGAGCACATGTCATCAAGACTAGCATGTTTCACCAAGGCTCTGACAGAGATGGCATCATTAGTGTGACCATGCTATTTCATAATTAACTCGCCTTTTATTTTTCAGACAGGAACTTCATCCAGAGATGAACATACTCGGGGCTCACACCTGTCCAGAGCAGGTTCCTGGGCTGTTTACAAACATATGCACAATCAGAACTTAAGTGTGCAAACCATTTCAGTTTCACCACCCAACCTGCCCCACTGACCACAGTAGAGTCAGAAGTGACTGTTTGCTACCATCACTATCAGCAGAATCTTTACCCCATCAGCTGTGACAACTGATGGCACCTCAGGACTGTTGAGAAACCAGAGCTAATCAGACTCACCTGGAGTTGTTTAGGAAGCACCAGTGCTATTTATTCTTGTACTAGGGACATCTAAAGGGAGGGAGCTCGGGCAACTGCATTTTAATAGGCTTTGCAAGTATATTTATGCCTGCTAACATTGCAGAGCCATTAAATTATTTACCATCTTCCACTTATTAAGCCATTTCTGTCTGTTCACACAGATATACACATACATATATATACACATGTGTATCCACGTGGGCTTAACCTGGGTCCAGCCACATCACACTGAGACAGATGCCTCTGCATGGTCACCTACTTCCTTCTGTGGCAGTGCTGTTTTCATAGACTGGGAAAGTAATGTGTCTCATGGTCACGATGCCAGCACATCCATCCAAATGTACCTGTCATGGGCTGGGTGCCTAACCCACACTGGGTCAATCTGAGCCTCTTTCTTACCAATTTCAACAGAGACATCAAAACTACTGTAGTCAGGAGTGGTCACTACAACTGGAGCACCACGTACACTCAGTGCTGGGAGAGTTTGGAGCCCATGGGAATGTACAGGAAACAGAACCAGGCCATGAGGGGGAGCAGAGGATAAAGCACGCGGCTCAAGATGCTGGAAACTAGATACTTGGTAAAAATGAAATACACACGCACAAAAAAAGAATGGGCTCCTGAAGACTTCCCGGTTCCAGGAGTACAATCCCAAACTTGGATGAGGTCCCATATCTTACTCTTTTTTTTCTATCTATCCATCTAGATATAGATATCGATCTATCTGTCTATCATCTTTTGAGACAGCGCCTCCAGTCTCATCCTGAACTCAATATGTAGCCCAGGCTGGCCTTGAACACAAAACAATCCTCCTGACTCATCCTCCCAAGTGCTGGAATTACAGGTGTGTGCCACCATACCCAGCGTATGTTGTGCTGGGGAACTGAACCCAGGGCTACGAGCTTGCTAGGCAAGGGCTGTAACCATTGTGCTGTTTCTCCAGCCCAACATTTTATTTTCTATTGACTCCCCTGTTGTGCTTTGGTTTCTCCTCTTTACAACTAAATACTCCCTTGAACTCAACAGGGATTCTGAGGATTCTGGTTTGTTTTTTATTTTTTTTTTTAATTGGATAAGCAAAAAGAATTCCTAATGTATTACCTAGATCTTCCTGGTAAACTAGAAAAAGAAAAAGGAAAAAAAAAAAACTTTCCTGGGTTTGTTTGGAAAACTACCCTTTCAGGCTACTGGGTAGATTAAAAAAAAAAAAAAAAAGTCTTACAAAGCAGAAAAGTCAAATACCTGGGTGGTAAGGCCACTAGCCAAAGGAACTATTCATTAATAAAGGTTCTTCCCCTTGGAAAAGTTCAAAGAGAGGGCAAGTTGGCAGGAAAACATCCAACTGCCTTCAAGGGTCATCCATCTACAGATACATGCAAATCTTCAAACCCCACAACTGAAATCAACTAAACCTAAACAAAACCCCGAAATCTTGCTTTAAAGGTATTAACAGAGAAATGAGGGCAGTATGAGAGCAGCCAACCCCTGGCAAGCTCGCAAACAGAGGGCTGGAAACCCGCCTCGTCCACTCCCTGTGCTCCTTAGGCAAAGCCGTGTTCCTCTCTCCCCTCCACCAGATTCCACCCAAGTGTGGGAAGCTCCCTCCTCTGACTCTCTCCTCTCCTACTCCTCACTCTCTCCCCTGGCAGCTGTTCCAGAATAAAAGCCTAGAGCTCCAGGGGGCCTCAGGCTGGTCTGTGTAAGAACCAGCTGTGCCAGGTTTTCAGCTGCAATTAATTTTCCAGATAAGCTCTAAACCTCCAAAATGCATTCGAAATTGAAATGCTGATATAGTCGTCAACCACCGCAGTACACAACCATAAATCTTCAGCACAGATAGCTTTTGTTGGCAATAATGAAATACAATATACATTTAATTAGTGTGAGATTTAGGAAATGTGCAGTGTAATAAAACAATATTCTAATTAGGGATGGGGAACTGGTTTGAGTATGATTTGTGTAGTACTGTAAAAAGAAGCTCCTACAAACCTTGTGGAAATCTGCTTTCACTAACCAAACAACAAAAAATCAACAGAGAAGAGATAAGGCCTCTATGCCCTTGAATGTGAGGTCTAGGGCAAGCACTAGGTTAGACAAGAAAATGTGTGGTGGTCTCCTGAAGCATCAGCTCAGGAGGTAAAACTGGAAGCCCAGTGTTAAAGACCTGGCTAGGTGGTTAGTAACCATCGTGGTCGTCCGCCCGTGTTGGTTTATTTCATGTGAATCTATATGCCAACGTCCCCAAATTTCTGTTCAAAGCCTATCATCTGTTACCTGTAAATGCCACTGTGCCCTAATGGAGAGAAGCTGTGATTATTAACAGTATGTTTCCTGAAAGCCACCAAGTCCTTCCACAGAAAAGGTAATTGAAACCGACACTGTGGAAGAACAGCAGCCTTGGAGTTAAGAAATCCAGAGTCTAATCCTGACTTTAATTGAAATTTTCTGTGTGACCTTGAGACTATTAATTAACACGTCTGTGTTTCAATCTCCTGATGTGAAAACTGAGGAGAGCAGGGTTTCATCTGGTGAGGTTTATGATCTCAGATAATTCCTATGTAATAAAGGAATGTGGATAGAAAAGTGGTGAAAGATAGTAAGATTACAGGCAAATTCACTCTGCTCACTCTCATGCACACACGTACACACGCAGTGGTGACGGATAACATAAGGAGTGTAGTTTCTTGCTTTGGTCTTATCTCAAGAGATAATTGAAAAAATTTTAAAAGCAAGAGCTCTTAATGTTTATATGTAGTGAATTTTAATTGTAATCAAAATGCTTCTCTTGAAGGGCTGGAGGAATGGCTCAGTGATTAAAGTACTTGCCTAGCAAGTGCTAAGTCAAGTGTTAAGTACCTGAGTTCAATTCCTCAGCACCATATAAGCCGAGTGTGCTGCTGTGGTGGCCCACGCCTGTAACCCCAGCACTCTGGAGGCTGAGGCAGGAGGATTGCCATGAGCCCAAGGCCAGCCTGCACTACAGAGCAAGACCCTGTCTCAAAAAGAAGAAAAAAAAAAATGCTTCTCTTGAATCTAACAATTCATCTTAGAAAGGTAAAAATAGTTATAGTATCTGCTCACAGTAAAATCTATGTGACAGGAATTTTTCAAAGCTGCTTTTTTGAAAGAATAAACCTGTTTTTAAAGTTCTAGATTGAAAAAAATGAAGTATAAAGTCCAAATTGAAATGCTGATGTAGCAGCCACCGCCCACGGTACACACCCTTGGCCCTGTCTTCCTATGAGGTGGCTGAGGGAGAACTCGGCCAAGATCTTCTGTTTTCTCCTGTTTACCTGGAGACACTTTCATATGAATGTAAATAATATTGGGAATTCAGATCTGGTAAGCTTCTTAAAAACCATTTAATCTAATTCCTTCCTTTTACAAACAAACTGAGATTCTCATGTGCACGGCCAGAAACAAAGCCGGACTGACCCACCAGGGTCTATCCCACACAGAGCTTTCTGCTACATCAGGACTCTCTCGTGGACTTGGAGGAGTTCACTGCAATCCACGAACAGGCCACTCGAGCCACAGCCCAGGGTACAACTTGTCTCAGGCTTGAAGCACTACATGTGTGAAGGTGTTGCCAGTCTTTTTTAAAATACTGAATATGTATCAAGCACTGTGCCATTATTTTGACAGGAAGCTAGAAATCTCAGAAAGGAGAAACTGCTAATTTTAAAATATCACATAACACAATTAGGAAGAGTGACTTCAACATTTTTATATGATTAGGCTGTTTGCGGTAAACAGTATTTTTCCTTATCTAAAACCTGTCCTCTCTGACCCAGTTCACAGCAAAAGGTGATGGCAAAACCGCGCACTAAGAACTGCACCTAAAAAGAGTATGGGTTTCTACAAGGCGCGTTTTACGCGGGCCAGAGCTACTGGGAAAGACCTCCGATGTAGGTTGGTCAACTCACAGGCTAATAATAACACTCCTTTTCTTTGATTGGTTGATTCACACTGAAGGAAATTAGTAGTTTATAAAGGTGATTCTCTACTTTGGGATTTTTATACCACGAAAATGCATTTATTCCTGGACTCCACCAAAATTAGGATCACCTATAAGATTTTCAAATTTCCTAAGGTTAAAGAAAGTATTGCTAGATAATCACCACTATTATTTCATGAAAATAATTACAATTTAAACAAAAAGCAGCAAACTGATTTTGAAATAAAGAAATCTTAAACGGGATGCTTCGGCGTGGTGAAAAGCGCACCACCACGGCCTCAATTTGCAATTAGTGGTATAGCAATCACAAGACAAGAAGCCGTAGTCTTGATGCTTAATTAAAGGAATTTAAAAGCATTGAAAAAACTACATCTGTATTTATTTTCCAATTTTTTAATCAAGGAAGTAAGCAAATTTCCTGTGTTTATATTTAACAAACTGTTCCCCAGATCTTTTTAATTAGAACCTCTGCTACCTGGGAGTGACTTTATGGTGGGCTGCTAGTAGTACAAGGAGCCAAGCAAAAATCACTGCAGAACACTAAAATCTCTGCTTCCATGATCCCCTCATTGGCCTCCCCACACAAAGGAGACCAGGAGATCCGCAAAGTGACTTACACAAGCATCAATGTCTTATTATTCTATGACACTGAGAATAATAAAGAACTGGGTCCATAATCCAATTTATTATAGCTTAATTCCTGAAGAGATTCCATTCTGGCACCAAACAATGGCTTCCCTGATCATCCACATTAAGAGGCAGAAACCTGCTGGTCTCCTTCCAAGTAACAACCTCCTTGGACAAGTGAATACTCCAGAGAGAGGCGTCCATCTAAGCAGGCCTGCTTTTTGGTTTCTGCCTTAAAAGGTGGGTGTTCTGTCACATTTCATACCAACACCAAAGTTTGCTTTTTGCTTTGCCATTTAATTATTTTATTTTATTTTTATAACAGGGGCTCACTCTGCAGTCTAGGCCCTTCCTGCACTCACTGCATAGACCAGGCTGGCTTTGGACTCATAGCAATCCTCCTGCCTCAGCCTCTCAAGTGCTGGAATTACATGCATGTGCCACCACTCCCAGTTTATTAGGTAAAAATTCCAGTTTACTGAGGAATTAAACCAAGGGCCTTCCACTTGCTAGGCAAGCCCTCTAACCTCTGCATTACTCCTCCAGCACTGTTTTTTGTTTTTTAATAATTTTAGTAAGTCCTTAATTTGCAACTTCTCACCAGATTCCTGAGATTTGAGTGCAGAATTCATCCTTAAGCACATTGCAAGTGAATTAATTATCACACTAATCCATCTCCCTACCTTCCCAAAGAAAAAATATTTGCAGAGGCCGAAACTTTAAATTATGATAGGAACAGAAAGAGTAGCCTCAGCTACATCAATACGTATAAACAGTAAATACTTTAGAATACTTATAAATTATAAATGCTTTATAATACTTATAAAGAGTAGCCTCAGCCACACTAATACAATATAAATGGAGACTCTCTGGTCTTTACATTCCAGTAGAGGATACTGATGGGTAAGCAACAAGCCAGAACAAAATGGGGTCAAAAATCCTAAGGTAGGCTGGAGGAATGGCTCAGCGGTTAAAGTGCTAGAGCAAGCGCTAAGCCAAGTGCTAAGTACCCGAGTTCGATTCCCCAGCACCACATAAGCTGGACGTGGTGGCGCATGCCTGTAATCCCAGCACTCGGGAGGCTGAGACAGGAGGATTACTGTGAGTCCAAGGCCAGCGTGGGCTCTGAAGTGAATTCAGGACCAGCCTGGACCACAGAGTGAGACCCTGTCTCAAAAAAAAAAAAAAAAAAAAAAATCCTAAGCTAGAAATACAGCAATATCTTAGCCCAGCCTCTCAAACTCTATTGTGCATTAGAATGGCCTAAAAGGCCTGCTCAATCACAGTTCATCCCTCATCTAGAGTCTTTCAGGAACCTTATGATCAGACATGAGAATTTTCTTATCTAACAGATTAGTTACTAGTCAAGGGCCATGCTTTGAGAATACTGGGTGATCAAACCTGAGGATAAAGAACAGAATTCTAGTATTTAGGTTGGTGACAAAGAATAAATCAAATATTGACAGGCAAGAGAAGAGAGAGAAATGCAATCCTGGTTGTCTAAATGAGAATGGATCTCAGGATCTGTAGGAAGTCGGCTCTGCTGTGAGGCATGCTAAGAGTAAGTAGGCGAGGCTAGAGAGATCGGTGAAAGCTGACTGTGGAGGATGTGGGACTGCAGCAGAGGAGTCTGAATTTTATTCTGGGGACACTGGGGAGCTTTGACATTTGAGGGCATATTGGTTTTGTTTGTTTGTTTGTTGTTTGCAGTGTTTAGGTTTGAGCCTAGGGCCTTTCCCAGGCTGGGCTCAGTCTTCCAGATGCTGGGATTACAGGCCAGCACCACCATACCTCGCTAGATATCTCGTAAAGACGCAATCCAAATTTTACTTTAGGATGAAGGTTGAGGCAATCGGAGGAAAGTGGACTATAAAGGCAGAAGAACAGAGTGAGTAGGAAGTTATGGCCATGCTGAAAGGGGTCCGTGAAGGAAGCCCCTGTGGAAACGCGTGGTGATCGTTCGGCTTCCGGGGAGTGATTGGGCAGTGACAGAAAAGAAGGTGCATTCACGCCTGAAGCATGCATTGATTTTGCTGTTATATCATATGCCATACGCTAGGCATACGTGTGATAGTGATGGACAGTTTCTGGACTAGCAGTGAAAGCAGACGAGGCCGTGAGGTCAGCACTGGAAGGAAGAGACAATGGCACAATGCATGTTGTGGCGGAGCTGAGGATGGGGTCTGGTGGCCTCATGGTTAGCAAAGGGAATTTCCTGAAGGAAGGGATGTTGGAAACTAAGTTCCTTGATGGCCAAAATGTTTAATAGAATCTATGAGGCCCTGCATGGCCCACCCCTCAACCCTCTTCGTCTTCACCTTGCTGTACCATTGCCTCAGTCTCTCTTCGTGCTGTAGAACTGACCTCTTTTGATTCTTTACAAGTTCAGGACCCCTTGTGCATGGCTTGCAGTTGGTTTGAAACCCCCTTACAACTCCCAACTAGAGGATCATCATGTAAGGAGCAGTTAACCATGAACTCACTTCCACAAAAGTTTCCTTATGTCTCTGAGATCAGGTCATGATGAGTCCTGTTTTACTACGAAATCTCTCTGCATTTGGTTTCCCAGCACTTAGCACAATAGCAAACAATTCATTGTGTACAGATGACTTCATGTTTCTATCCCATTACAGGGCCATGAGAGAGGACTATGCCTGTCTCTCCACACCTGTATCCTGAACTCTTAAAACAGTATCTGGAACATAACGGGCTCTACATGTTTTATTTCATAAATAAAAAATCAAGAACTAAAGAATAAAAAGGTAATAATCAAAGGGAGTAGAGGAAAAGCAATGCACGTGTGAAGGCCCAGAAGGCAGACCAGAGTGGTTGGGCTTCTTGGCAGAGAGAGACGCAAGCAGCAGACTGGAAGTTACAGTCTGTGGGAAGACACTGCATGACTTGAAACCAAAGAATTTCACAGCACAAGGTCCATGTTTCTAGAAGCCCACTCTTGCTGCTTTACAGACTGTGGTTGACAAGGATCCAGAGCAATTGCGGATATTGCTGGGAGGCTTTTCCAGAAATTCAGATGTGGGTAACCCTGGGCAAGGAAGCGGAAAGGAAAAGATACGGCCATTTGGACAAGGTATTTAGGGAAGGGAACTAAGAGCTTGATGGTGGATTGAATACAGGGATAAAGAAAAACACTTGTCGGATGACACGGAGGTTACTGAGCTGTGAGGATGACGAACAGTACGCTGCAAAGGAGAAATGGATCCCCGAGTCCTGTAGAGCTTCTCTTATCAAAGACAGTTACTCTAAGCATACACTGTTATGGAGTGAGACCCTATCGAGACAATTCTACTGCTACAAAACCTTAAGAGTCCATGAAAATGGCACTAACGACCAACCAAAAAAATTACGTGAATATTATGACTGTATACATATGCTTTACATGGAACGACTTTCCAAAAATTGAAAAAAATAAGGCTTCTACTGCTAAAAATGTTTGGCAATCTCTATTCTAGGCCATGGTATCCATGCCCCCTCACTTCAGCAGGCACACAGATGACATACAACCCCAATTTGGTTAATGTAGGATATTGTTGTGCTGGATCTGTCTTTATACTCTGAGCTGGTAATTTTTCTTCTAAATTAGAGGTTGGCAAAATTTTTCTGTAAAGGTCCAGATAGTAAATATTTTAAACTCTGTTGCAATCATTCAATACTGCAGCCAAAGATGATATGTAAAAAATGAATATGGCTGTAATTCAACAGAAGTTTTTATGAGCACTGAAATTTGAATTTTAGGTAACTGTCACATCTAACAAAAGACTGTCCCTTTGACTTTTTTTCAACCAACTAAAAATGCAAAGATCATTCTTAACTCAAAGATGTTATAATTACAGTATTGGCCCATGGGCTTGTTTGTGAACTTCTGTCCTAAATGAAGGGTATTTCCATGGAGATCTGAAGTCACAAACCACAAGAAAAATACCTGTCTGTCATCACCATGTCCCTGTCCTATGTTATCCAATGGAGAAAAAGTACAGGTTTCCTAGCCAGTAAGAGGAATTCACTCCTCATGATTCCAGACAGTGTTGTCAAATTCTGAAAGCAGAGAAAGGAAGGGGAAATTATTTCACGTCATTTGTTTGGGAGCAGCTGATTTCAGTTGTCCTAAACGGGACACCACTGGCTGTCCTTTTTATGGTGGCAGCCAGGTACAGTTCCAATTCTTATCCTTACTCAGGGCTCAGATACATCAAGAAAACCAGACACAGAAATTTTCCAGTTCCTAAGAAAGAAAGCTGAAGACAAATCACATTCTTAGTTTTCAAGCACAGCACTGCCACCTAAATTCAAACTGCTGTATTATCTTCATGTTGGGTAAGCTAACCTTATACAAAGGACCGAAAGGCTCAGGGACGATAGAGAGGTCAAAGAAAAGCAGCATCATTGTAAGGTAACATTTGCTTAGGGATCTTTAAATCAGCCTCTCTGGATTTCATACCAAAACCACAAGTTCAAAAAAGAGATTGTTCCAACTCTAAAGACATATACATTTTCAAAGCTGGATATTACCAATACATGCTATTCGATGCTCTTCTTAATAAATATACTGTAATGGTATATATGTTTTTAATAAAAGAATTTAACAATGGACTATGAACTACTTGAAGCTAGGAATCTCCTCCTAGTCTCTGAGTTAACAGTATGAACTTTAATCACTATAACACCTACTAAAAATTGTAAAGACTCGTTTTCCCAGACTCTCGTGCAGCTAGGCAACGAAGGCCGCGTTACCATGTTATCACTAATGAATTGAAACCAGAAGTCTACTGAGAATTCCTGAGGAATATATGCTTCCTGGAAAAAGACCTAATAATTGGTACTAACTTTTCTACTCCTTCCTACTTAGATTATGAGACAGCTGGGTAAAGTTTGCAACCATGACCAGAAGAATGCCAGCATGGCAGCCCTGGCATTGCTGAGCTGTTGAAACAATGTGCTGTGGTTTTTTTGTAACTATGTCCTAAATGTTCATATGATAACAGTAGGACTACTGGGGGGTGGAAATTTTTTTAAGAGCTGAGTCCTACCAGGAAGTTCTTGAGTCTTTGGGGGACATGCCCCAAAAGAGATTGTGGGACCTCAGACTCTTTCTCTTTTGCTCTCCAGCCATCAGGAGAGTCGTTTTGCTCAGCCACATACTCCTCTTATGCCAGGCCACCACAAGCCCAAAGCATCAGGGCCAACCAATCATGTACTGAAATTTCCAAAACTGGAGCAAAACAAAACTTTTCTCTTTATAATAATCTCAGGTATTTGTTGTAGTGATGTAATACTGAGTAACACACGACACTTGATCATTCTTTCTCCTAACTCCCTACATGGGAAAGAGTAATCATATTTACTTATGCCATTGTGAGAGTCCCGAGTTTGATTTCCTATTACACATAAGCCAGGTGTGGTGGCACACACCTGTAATCACAGCACTTAGGAGGCTGAGGCAGGAAGATTGCCACGTTGAGGCCAGCCTGAGCTACATAGTAAGTTCAGGACTGGCCTGGACTACAAGGAAGTACATTGTCTCAAAAAAAAAGGAAGATAGAAATCAAACTCAGTAAAAACAATGAAGAACCTAACAAATGATGAGGCTGCAAAACATATGAATTGAAATGCATTAAAGAGGTAAAACAAGACCTTCAAGTATCAGAATAAATAATAACTTAAATACAAGTCATTTGAAATTATTATCTGAAGGGCAAAAAGAATGAAGAAAAATGAACAGAGCCCAAGAGACTAATAGCACATCAAGAAGGCCAGAATATATATTACAGGGATCTCAGGTAGAAAAAAGTGGAATGATTATTTGAAATAATAATGGTGGAGAATAGCCAAAATTTGATGAAACAGATCAATACACAAATACAAAAAGTGGAACAGACACCAAATACCTTAAACCCAGAGAGATCCACACTTAATCATACTATAATAAAGTTGTCAAATAACAAAGACGAAAGGAGAATCTTTAAAGTAGCCACCAAAAGCAACTTTTCATATACAAAGTATCTTGAATAGATTTACCAAAGACTGTTCAGCAATGAGTAATAAAGTGGTACAACAATACTGGAAGTGCTGAAAAAGAAACAATAGTCAACCAATAATTCTACGTCTGCCAAAAATTACTCTTCAAAATGTAAAAGACACTAAGACATTTCCAGATAAACTAGAACTAAGAGAGTTCACTTCCACTAAGCTTGCCTACAAGAATTGCTAATGTGCCTGTTGCCATCTAGTGAGACCCATGCTGTGTTTGAGTGTGCACTTTTGAATTTCTTGTGCTTGTCTTTCTTAAGGGCTCTCCCTCTAGGTCTTTGAGTGTGCACTTTGAGTTTCTGCTTAACAAATCTTTCACAAGCCTCTTACTGATTAGTCCTAAAAATGTTCTTCTGTGATGTAAGTCATTGACCCTGTTCTATGGGCAGAGTAGATTTGGGCTCTGTGTCCATTTTGGGGATCTGCTTGAATCAAGCCCAATGACATAGTTTTTGGTGACCATGAAGAGAAGTTTATGAGACATTGGGACTATGGCTTTAATCTGGAACCATTCAGAAAAATGAGTTCAGGTTGACAAATTAGAGGCCAGATCCTAGAAGTCCTATAGTAAGAACTTCAGAGAACCAAAAATCACACAGAAACACAGATATTATTAGTGTATTCCTTGGCCATCCTTTTAAGTAAAATGGCAGGAAATTAAATTTATCATTGACAACAAGAAGGAGACTATGCTGTTAAACCTCACTTGTTGTACTTAGGTGAACACCCCCAAAATAGAGGTTAATATTAAAGATAACAAGCTTATGGCAAATGTTGCTTAATTTTTGACCACTGCTTCTTAAATGTTTTAAAAAGTTACATCTGCCAGACTTCTCCAGGTCAAGCTGATGCCTACCTGTGCTATTAAAACAGAATATTGTGTGTGTACATGTGACAACTCCATGAATGTGACCTCTACATTATAAGACCTACAATCACAAATTAATGCAATCTCAGACTCTGGCTTAAGTTTCAAAACATTCTTTTTTTTGCATTAATATTAGGCATATGAATTCTTTTTTGTTATCTAATTAACTATTGTACTGAACTGTATCTCACATTTCATGCCCATGCCCTCTTTTCCAGAAAAGCAAGGAATGATTCCTTTTAAATAATAGAACCGGATTTTTCCCTGTCTCCTTTAAGTCAGCAAGGACAAGACTTTGGGTTCCACAGGCAGCACTCACTCCCAGC
Organism: Ctenodactylus gundi; assembly: GCA_004027205.1. Lineage (NCBI taxonomy): Eukaryota > Metazoa > Chordata > Mammalia > Rodentia > Ctenodactylidae > Ctenodactylus > Ctenodactylus gundi. The sequence goes on along the minus strand of PVKB01004171.1, from coordinate 115,702 downwards.
CTGAAAGAGTTACAAGAACAAGGGCTGTCCACTCCTCCATAGCCCTTAATAATAAGAGATCAATGAAAAAACTCGTATGAAAATATGGGAAATAAGTTTGAGCATTATGAAGACAGATTATTGGATCTTGAAGATAAAGTTGACAAACAGGACCTTATGGACAGTGAGAACTGAAAAACAAGAAGACAAGAAAGACACTGGATGTACCAATTTATGGATGAGTCAAAGAGGAAAACCTCAGAATTATGGGAGTACAAGAGAAAACAGAGGACAAAGGTGTAACGAATGTGTTCAACAAAATTATAGCAGAAAATTTCCCAAAACAGGAAAAGAAATTAACATTGTGTTACTGAAGGCATATAGAACACCACATAACCTTGACCAGAAAAGAACCTCACTGGGGCTGGAGGCATGGCTCAGCAGTTAAAGCACTTGTCTAGTATTTGCTACATCAAGTGCTAAGTACCCAAGTTCGATTCTCCAGCACCACATAAGTCGGGTGTGGTGACACACACCAGTAATCCCAGCACTTGGGAGGCTGAGGCAGGAGGATTGCCATGAGTCCAAGGCCAGCCTGGGCTACAGAGCAAGACCCTGTCTCAAAAAAAAGCCTCATCATGATACATCATAATAAAAATCCTAGACATTCAACACAAAGAGAAAACACACAAAAAAAGATAATACTAAAAACTGCAAGAGAAAAACAAAAAGGAACCTACAAAGATAAACCTATCAGAATTACTGTGGATTTCTCAACACAAAACTTAAAAGCTAAGGAGGCCGGAAACAAAATTATTAAAGTTTTAAAAGAAAGTAAGTGCCAATCCAGACTGTTACACACAGCAAAATTATCTTGCAAAATAATGAAGTGAAAATTTTCAAAGATAAAGAAAAACTAAAAGAGAAAATTATGACTGCCAAACCAGCATTGCAAAAAATACAGGAATCTTAGACAGAGACAGAGAGACAAGCCACACAAAGGAACCAAGAGGAAAGGAAACAAAGAGAATGATCTGACAAGAGTGCAGGGCAATCAACACAGAAGCATCACCATCAAAATGGAAGGATATAGCAAATATGCCGCTATTACTATGCTCGGTGTTGATGGTCTCAGCTCTCCTATCAAAAGACTGACTGGCAAATTGGACAAAAACCAGGAAGCAATCTTTGTTGCCTGCAAGAGTTTCACTTTACCACCCCACCCCCCCCCCAAAAAAAAAAAAAGAAAAAAGAAAAAACACAGACTGAAAGCAAAACAATGGAAATCTGGAAATAATTCATGCAACCAGACCCAGAGAACGGTAGGGATAATTCTGGTATTCTCAAACACAGCAAGTTTTAAGCCCAAAAAGATCAGAAGAGACAAAGATGGACATTGTCTACTGCTTAAAGAAACAATCCAATAGGAAGAAGTCACAATTACCAATATACAGGTACCCAGCATTGGGTCACCCAATTTTGTAAAACAAAAACTATTGAACATAAAAGGACAAACAGGTCCTGAAACAATTAGAGTAGTGGACATCAATATCCCACTATCACAGGCAGACAGGTAAACTGTGCAAAAAATTAACAACAAAATATTAGAGTTAAACCATCCTATGGAACAACTGGATTTAACTAATATTTATAGAGTGTTCCTTCCAACATCAACAGACTACCCTTTTTTTATCAGCAAGCATATGGGACTTTTTTCAAATCAGACTGGATCATAGGTCATAAGGCATGTTAAAATACAAAGAAATTGAAATAACTCCTTATATTCTTTCATATCATAGTGGAATAAAATTAGAAATCAATAGCAAAAGAAACTACAGAAATTGTACAAATACATGAAAACTAAATAATATATTATTGAACAAATAATGGGTCACAGAATAAATCAAGGAAGAAATTGAAATCTTCCTAGAGATGACAATGGATGCACATCATACCAGAACCTATGGGACATGATAAAAGCAGTACTAAGAGAGGAATTTATATCTATGAATGCACGCATTAAAAAGCAGCACAATCCCAAGTAAACAACTTGATGATATATCTAAAGAGCCTGGGGCTAAAGAAATGGCACAGTGGATAAAGCACTTGCCTAGTAAGCAGAAAGTCCTGGGTTTGATTCCCCAGCACCACATAAAAAAGCTAGGTGTGGCGGTTCACGTCTGTAATTCCAGCACTGGGGAGGCTGAGAAAGGAGGACTGCCAAGTCCAAGGCTAGCCTGGGCTACATAATGAGTTCAGGACCAGCCTCAAAGACCCTGTCTCAAAAATAAATAAATAAATAAATAAGCCTAGGGAAATAAGAATAAATCAAATAGTAGAAGAAAATAAGTTAAGAAGATTAAATCAGAAATTAAATTGAAACTAAGAACATACAAAAGGTCAATGAAGAGATCTTTTTTTAAAGAATCAATAAGATTGATATCAATGCTATTAGAAATGAAAAAAGTGAAATTACAATAGACACTGATGAAATTCAGAGGATTATAAGGAACTATTTTGAACACATATATTCCAACAAATTGAAAAATTTGGAATAAAAGGATAAGTTCCTAGACAAAAGCAATCAAAAACATTTGAAAAAAATTCCAATGACCACTCATAATAAAAACCCTAATGAAAATAAATATAGAAGAACCTTACTTCAAACTGATAGAAGCCATTTATGACAAACTTCCTGCCAACATTATACCAAATGGGGAAAAATTGAAGGCATTCCTCTTTAAGTCAAAACACAACCAGGCTGTCCACTCTCATCACCCCTCCTCAGTATATTACATGAAAACTTATCCAGAGCAAACAGAATGAAAATAAAATAAAGGAAATACATAGTGCTGGTGGAACTGTAAATTGGTACAATCTTTATGGAAGGCATTATGCAGATTACCCAAAAAAATTGAAAATAGATATTCCATTTGACCCAACAATACCTCTTCTAGGTATCTTTCCAAAAGAGTTCAAAGCACTGGGACTCAAGAAATAGCACAATTTTTAGAGTGGTTGCCTAGCAAACACTAGGCCCCGAGTTTGATTTCCAGCACCACATAAACTGGGTGTGGTTGCACGTGTCTGTAATTCCAGCACTTGTGAGGCTGAGACAAGAAGAATGTCATGTATTCAAGGCCAGTGTGGATTACACAGTGAGTTCAGGACCAGTCTGGGCTACAGAGCAAGACTCTGTCTCAAAAAATAAAATTTTAAAAAAGGGATAAGAACACCAGAACACCATATCATGATGGGAAAAATGCGACAAAGAAAAATCACCCCACACATCTTTCTGTGTACTGTTCCTAGGGCAGAAAACCCTTTGTAGTGGAGTTTCTGTTTCTTTGTCCCTCCCTCCCTAACCTTTTTTCTGTAACCAGCTTAAATTCAAGTCTCAAGTCCTTGCTTCTGCATCTTACCTGCTCATCTTACTGTTTGCGTAAGCTTGCCAGGGGAAGGGTCTCAAACTTTTCCTTGGAGGCCAAATTGAAACTTGTGCCAACCAAACGCTAAATACCAGCTTTGTTCTCTGTTAAACACCCTGCAAACCCTGTAAGTTTGGACTTAACCCTGTGCTTGAGGCCCAAGACTTGGAGTGTCAGCTTTCTTGGTCTGCCTGTGTAATAGAAGACTCACTTTCTTTCTCTCTTTTTCCCTTTTGGCTCAAGAGAACAGTTGTACCTGAGCAGGACAGTAACACACAGGAGAAGCACCGCTCACTGAGGAGAGGTCAGGGGTTCTGTGTTAGCCAGCTGACTGAGGCCGGGCTCATGCCCCAGAGCATTCCCAGTCTGCAAGAGGGGATTTGGTGGGGCTTATAAAGGCAGAACCCACAAGAATGGGAAGGACCATAGAGGAAGATAACCCCTCAGTGTAAAGGGGAAGGGGCATCACCTTAGTAAACTAACAGTCATTCAAGATTGATGCCTTATGTCTGATTTTGGGCAAGATTTCTGATAACAGCCTAGTGGGGAGGAGGTCAACAGGGGTGAGTCACCACGTCACGAGGCAAGCACACAAGCTTCTAGCTAGTACACAGGGGAGTGACTGGGGCAAAGAAGATGTCAGGGAGAATCTAAAATGGCAGAGTTCTCACCACTTCACTGTGTAGTGTGTCTCTGGACCCATGCATACCCATGTTTCTAGCAGCACATCCAATAATAGCTCAATCACAGAAGACATTGAACTATCCATCAATGGACCAATGGATACAGAAAAGGTGGCATATATCCCCAGTGGAGTACTACTCTGGCATAAAGACTGATACATGTGAGTCATTTGAAGGTAACCGGATACCACATGAGATAATTGCACTTAGTGAAATGAATGAAACTCAGAAGACTACATAGCACATGAGCAAGAAACCCAGAGTATGAAGAATAGACTCAAATGGGTGACATGTCGGAAATCAGGGAGGGATGAAGAGGGGGAGTGTGAGGTGAGAAAGGGGGAGGGAAAAGGAATGTGAAGTTAATGTGTTATGTTTGTACACAAAATTTGCAATTTTTCGTAACCATTGTGTATCACAAATACATACTAATAAAAAAAAATGGGGGGAAAAAAGGCCCGCAAGTGAAAAAAGAAGGACAAAGGACCAGTCTGGAGTAGGGGCAGACAGGAAGTAGACCCGGTTAGAAATAAAGTAGAAAAGAGGAAAAGAAAATCTTAGTTTTAAGAATTGGGCTCTTAAGAATACTACAATTCAGGACACAACCTGAGTCACTCAAGGTTATTCCCAGGTTTCCTTATGCTCCTCTTCGTCCTGGCCCATCACACCCCAACGCCCTTGAAGACACATTAAGTCTATAAATTAACTTCACTGATCACACCTAAAATCTCCTAAAGATAGATTAAGCCTATAAATTAACTTAGCTGATACAGTAAATGTCAGGAGCCTGATTTTAAGCAGATTCAGAGAGTTCAAGAATATTTTTAGACAAAATATCAGCTCATTCACCTTAAAAAAGAAAAAAAGAAAAAGAACTCCAGCCTGGGTGGAATAAGGACATGTGACTTTCTCATGTACAATGAGCCATTATCTTTCTACTTTTAGCTGGGACTAAAACCAGATCTTCCTGTAGATTACAGACTTCCATTCCCTAAAACAAACAAATATCCCCAGCTTTAAACTGCAATGCACCTGTCTATTTAATCTAATAAAAGTCTACACTTCATTTTACTTTAAATCTCTTGTACCTCTCCTACAAGGCCCACACTCACGGAATGTGTACTGAAAATTTCTGCCTTATCAGTCTTTTCCAAGTATTAATAAATAAGTAAATAAAAGAAATACTAAAGTGATTGTCTTTTGGTTGGTTGGGTATTGTGAGATAGGGTCTTGATCTATAGTCCAGGTTGGGCTTGAACTCACAGCAATCCTCCTGCCTCAAGTGTCATGAGTGCTGGGATTAAAGGTGTGTGCCACCATGCCCATCTTACGTGGTGCTCAGGAACCTAACCCAGAGCCTTAAACTTGCTAGGCAAGCACTTTAATGGCTGAGTATTGCCTCCAGCCCTAAAGTGATTCTTTCAAGTTGAAATAAAAAGATGCCAGGCACTGTCTTGAAGACACATAAAAATAAAGTTTTTTGGCTTAAAAAGATACATGAACAAATTCAATAATCAATATTATTATAATTTTAATTTATAATGCCACTTTTCATTTTTTTAGGATTTAAAGCAAAAACATAAATCATTACAAGTTATAGCCCAGCCTTGTGACAGGAAATAGCGGGATTGTAGGCAGTGAAGGATACAATGTCCCCCAGAAATGCAGAAGTTACTGGAAAGCAAGATTATAGAAATGGAGAACTACTTCATGGGTAAACATTTAGTAGTTTAAAAACAATAGACTGAAAGATCTTAAGGGCAGAGTACTTCTAAAGCTACTTAAAGGTGGAGGACATGGCAACCAGCCTTAGCAACCAAGCTGCTTAGCATAGGACAGCCCCTTACGCAGCTCAACTATAAAAACCCTTAGACAGAAAGCCACATTTCTGGGTCCGCCTTCTGCCTAACAGAAGCTTCACCCGCTGTATGTCCTCTTCTCGTCTCCTTCCTTCCCCTTCTATAACTTTTCCAATAAAGTGTTTTCTTCACAACCTGCCTCCCATCTTCCACCACTTATTTTAAGCGCATAGAGACATGAACTCGTCACAGAGGCCCAGAGGAGCTGGAACCTGGCAGCACAGCTACTAACTGCCTGAACAACTTAGCAAGACTCTGTCTCAAAGATGGGGATGGAGCTCAGAGTAAAGGTCTTGTGTTCAATTTCAAGTACTGAAAAAAAAGATAAATCTGTATCAGTTGTATGTAATACACACAGTCATAAAGTAGTAGTCACAGGTACGAGAACAGGGAACCTCAATCATAAATATTGTTAGTGGTTGCAATGGCAAGCTTCAATTCTGTTGGTTCTCTGCACCTAGTTTGTGTCTCTACAGGCTTGAAAAATAAGTCACAGAAGACAGGAGGCAAGTTGTGAAGAGAATACTTTATTGGGAAAATTACAGAAGGAGAAAGAAGGAGGGTAAAGCTTCTGCTAGTCAGAAGGGGGACCGGGAAATGGGGGCTCTCTCCCTTAAGCTGCTGCTGATGCCCACCCTTAAGTACTTCTCCCGTAAAGATATTTCACTCTATTATCTTTTAACTACTTAATGTTTGCCTATTAAGTAGTTCTGGAAAGTGGTCACCTATAGACTGTTATGACTTGTAGCCAGCTGCCTTTTCTATAATCCTGCTGCTTTCCAATGGATTCTCTGTTTCTGGGAGACCCTGCACCCCTAATTGCCTACAACCCTACTGTCTCCTCTCACAATATAAACGCCAAACTAAGAATTATAAAGCACTAAGGAAAGCAATGTCATATTAAAGAGATACATCATATCAATTAAAAGTTACAACTGAGCCAACAGAAGTAATAGGGCATAAAAGAATCTTCTTTTGAAACGTTTTACTATCTCCAGAGGGATAAGAGAAGACAGTATAACCAGAATGAGAAGATTTTGATATATCAAAAAGGTGAGATTATTATAAAAAAGAAACATAAAAATTGAGTCACCAAAAAGACAAATAATATATATTGTCAGAAAAAAGAGATAATTAAACAACAAACCAGAAGGTGGGAATAAAATTGTTTTTCAGCACAGAAAGCAAAAGAAAAACAGACATGGAAAATGGCATCAGAAACCCCAATGTCAGTATGGCAAATATCCTAGAATAGCAGGTATTGCAGAATAAGAGGGAAAAAAATTAAGAGGAAGAAATAAACACAAGAATGGTAGAAGAATGCTCCCTCCTCCAAGACATTCACCTCATGTCGGGAGTGCCCACCCAATAGCTGGTGAAGAGAGACCCAGGCTCATCACAACATGGTAAAATTTTTGCATAACAAAGATAAAGAAAAAATGATAAAATTTTATAATAAAGAAAACAAAAACAAAATTGCAGATGCTACCTACAAATGAGTAAGAATAAAGATATCATGTTGAGGAAAACTATTCTTCTTCCAAAGAACTACTTATTTTCATTTTTAGTTAGAAGTTTTAAGACTTGTTAGTCATACATACTTTCCCTTGGCCCTTCATCACAGAAAACCATGATGCCTCAGCACTAGAGCCATGTCAAGTAGTACTGGCTCCACAGCTGACGTTATTTCCACTAGACTACACTGTCTCCCTCAAGTAGTATTGGTAGGACAGATGATTGGTTGGTGTATTAGTTTGGGTTCTTTCGAAAGGCAGAATTTACAGCAATTATAACAAAAAAGGATCTATTCGGAAGGCCTACAAATCTGAAGACAGATATAGTCCAAGATGGCGACCTACACATGCAAGAGCTGGAGTGTCCAATGGCTGCTCAGCCATGATGTAGAACACCTGTCCAGGACTCCATGATGTCAAAGAACAATGGAAGACCAGAGACTGAAGATTGGAAACTGAAGATCAGCAATGGGCAGACAGGCACAAGTCAAGACAGGAGCGAATCTGTGATGAAGATCTGCAGCGTGTAGCAAGTCGGCATCCACAGACAACTGCAAAGGCGAGGGCTTTCCCAGAGGAAGAAGCTGCAACAATCTTTCTGCTTCCCTCCTTTGATACAGTTCGAGTTCCCAGCTGGGCATCCCACATCTGGGTGAGTGCTCTTTCCTCATGCCCTGGCCCACAAATCACTCATACTCTAATCCAGGCTGGTTCCCAATTGCCTAATCTAGACGTGAACCCCAAGCCCTAATCCAGGCATGGTTTCTGATTGCCTCAAATTGACATAATCTCTCCAAAGGTCACAGCTGGGTAGGCTACATTAGGGAAGTGGGACCCCAGGAGGATGCATAGAAAAATCAACAATCTAACAAAAGTGAAACTAGGCACCAGCTAAGATAGCGACCAGCTGTCAGGTCCTTTGTTTTGTCCACTTGCGGGTTCTTGTTCCCTCAAAGGTATCTTGTGGGCTTATCCTCATGAGCTTCCCACTGAGCATGCTCAAGGAAACAAAGGGAGGAGGAGAAATTGGATCAGCGTCACAGCTAAGATGATGACACACATGATCAGCTGTCTTCTAGCCAATCAGATGATTGGGACTGCATACAAGGGACAGAGAACCACAGGGAGAAATAGAAAGGAGCCCTGACCCTTCTTGGGGCACACTCCCAAGTTGGTGTCCCGCTTTACTTGCCACAAGGAGCTTTGTTCCACCTTCTTTTACCATTACAGCTTACTTTTTCTACTGAGAAATGAAGTTCCCTGAAAATAGCCTTGTGGGTGTTGGAGAAATTGTGTCAACTTGTTGCAACTGGGGACTGTCCAGGGATTAGCTTGCAGGTGTGTGTTGTTTACCTGAGGGCCAGGAAGTAGGGGAGGGGCACCTAACTGGCAGCTTGAACTGATAGAGGAGAGATTTATTTAGCTCACACTTTCAGAAGATCTCTCACAGTCTATTGTTTACGGGTGGTAGTACAGGGCAGAGACGAGAGCTGCTTAGCTCAGAAGCCAAAAGAGTCTGAAGACTCAGGCAAAGGCTAGAGGGCTCTTACAAGAAGGTGCAACAACGTTTCTTGTTCCTTGTTTTAATAACTTCAAGCTGCCAACTGAGACTCCCCCAACCCCAGGGCGGGTGCCCCTCCCTCAATTCCTGACTCACAAGTCAACAATACATAGTTCCAAATACATGAGGCTTTCGGGGACACTTAAGATCCAAACCATAGCATTCCACCCCTGGCCCCCAAATGACTCATGTGTACCTTTTTATGCAAAATACATGTAGTCCTGCTCTAAGGGTGGCCAAAGTCTTAACAGTTCCAATGACTGTTAAAAAGCCCAAGTCCAAAGTCTCCTTTGAGACTCAAGGCAAACTCTCAGCTATAAGCTTCTGTGCAAAAGTCAAGCACTTCCAAAATATAATGGCACAGGGTAAATATTTTCATTCCAAAATGAACAATAAGATTGAAAACAATCAGACCAAAACAAGTCTTAGACCCAGCAGGACAAGGGGTAAATCCTGTAGCTCCATGTCCAGCATTTGGAGTAAACTGTGGCAAGATGTGCGCTCCACAGGACCTGGGTGGCCCCATCCCCACACAATTGCCCCTAGCTGCAGCCTCCATCACCTCTTCCTTGGGCTGGCTCTGCTCACAACCTGTGGCTTTCCTCAGAATGATCCAAGATCCTGGCTTCCCCAAATTTTCAGGGTTTCCCCTGTATCTTAGGCTTCTCTGCCTCCATTACAACTTTATCCACTGCCCTCCTGTGGACACACTGCCTGGACTCCAAGGCCTTCCTGTGAAATCTGAGTGGAAGCCTCCATGACCACACAACTCTTATACTTGATGTGCCTTTAAATCCAGGACCACAAGGGCATCACCAAGGTCTGCCACTGGCTGGAGAAGTAGTTTGGCCCTCCTAGTTTTATTTTAGATGCCCCTCCCACACTTCCTGGCACTCAAGTAAACAACACACACCTGAAAGCTATTCCCTGCACATTCCTCAGTTGCAACAAATTGACACAATTTCTCCAACAGCCCTGAGCCTCTTTGACAACTGATCAGCTAATTGAATTCCCAAGCAATTGTAGAGAGGTTGAGATGATTTGCATAGTCGGGATATCAGGGGATACCTTGGCCCTTTTCATGGCTACATCTATTGCCATCCCCATCTATATCTGACTTAACATCCTGTGATAAATCCTTTGAAATGCAAAAGCAGACCCACTAGCTTTCCACCAACCAGAGAGCTAAGAACGGTTTCAGTTAAAAATAACCCGCGCTTCAGCATGACCCACCTGTCAGATGCTCCTACCAATATTTTTAAAAACTGCTTTGATTTGTGGCTTTATTCTGTAATTATCAATTCTACATGAAGCTGCTAACTTGTTAGAATGTGGTATCTGGGGAAACCTGACTCCATATTCCTCGGCCATGATAATGCATATTTGGCTTGAAAATAAACTAATTCTTATGTTCTTTAAGATGAGGGTTGTGTTTTTGTGTCAACACTACAAATGAAATTAAGAGTCAGAAACTGGGCAGACTACTCAAAAAGAGGGGTTCACAACCACCCTAGATACGATGATACGCTGAAATATTTGAATTTTATGTCTTCTTCCAAGTTATTAACTGCCGTGTCTATTTAATGTTTTCCTTAAGTTTTTAAAGATGCTTTTACCTGTGGTAAAATACATATAAAATTTACCAGCTGAAGCATTTGTTACTTGCATTCATATTCTTGTATAACCAGAACTCTTCAAATTGCAACTCCGGAGATCTATAATCATAAAAAATTGCAACCTCAGAGATCTATAATCACAAAGAAATCAGGTCCTCATTTCCCCTTACCACAGGCAATGATAATCAATATTCTATTCTCTGTCTCTATGATTTTGACTATCATATGTACCATATACAAGTACACAGTGTTAGGTTGGATACCGGAAAGTCCACAGAGACAGTCTCAGTCCAGGAGAGGTTTAATGCTAGCGAGCACAGTCATGCTGCCCTGAGAGGTGCGGTCACCTGATTGACAGGAGCAAGCCTTAAATAGGAAGTTGGCTAGCAGTTGGTTGTGTTTATGACAGGAGCAAAGACAAAGGGGAGTCATTGGCTGTGTAAATGATAGGAGCACAAGTGAGAGGGGCTTGCTTAAGCCCTCAAGATGGCTGCACTTATGTTAAGGTCCAGCAGATAGTATTTGTACTTTTTTAAATGGCTTACTCCACTCAGCATAAGGTTCTCAAAGTTGAGCTATCACATGTTGTAACACGTCTGAATTTCCTTGTTAAGGCTAACATTCCACTGTGTGGATATACCTTTCCTTTATTCATTTGATCACTAAAGCTCAAATGAAAGGAAATAGCTTTCTTCATACTGAGACTATTGGTTAACTAGGTGAATTCCAGGGAACCTGTGGGAAGACTGGGATATTTCACACAGCTAGACTGTTAGGACCTGTCTTGCCCCTTTTTCATGGCCTCATTTATTGTTTTCCTCTATACCTAACTTAATATCCTGTGATAAATTTTTTCATATGTACTATTCCTACTAAGTTTCCCTTTCAAGATGTTAAAACAAAACCTCTAGTTTCCCTCCAACCCCAGAGCTAAGAAAGCCACTGGATAACATCTGAGGCCTATAGCAGGGGTTTCTCTACTTCAGGGTGACCTGCCTACCTGATGCTTGCACCAATGCTTTCAAATTGTGCCTTGATTTATTATTTTCTTCTATCCTAAAACTATAAATACTGCATATAACTGCTGCTCATTGGAACACGGTACTTAGAAAATCCTAAACACATGCTCCTCTCTGGCTTCAGAATAAACCATCTCTTAAAACACTCTAAGACAAAAGTAATGGCTTTTTTGCATTGACACTTTTGGCACCCAAAATGGGGCCTGAGAAAACTAGCCACTGTTCACCGGAGGAGCCAGTCTGAGCAGCGCCTGGGACTACGCTTAGAGCCCTTCACGTTCTACCGCCGGTTTTGCCTCCTCTGGTGGACCTGGTTAAGTTTTCCTTCTGGACCATCAACCTCCTTTGCATTAGGTTGAGAGTCCCAGATTTATTCTAAGCTGGTGTCATGTAGGATCCAATTTGAATTAAAATATTTTTGTTTTCCTTTCAAAGTTTGGTTTAAGATATGCTTTTTTTGTTTACTTTGAAAGCATTTTGTCTGACGGTTCTGTTGGGTAATTTTCAAAACATTGCTTTGCTAATTAATAATTGGCCTTTGTCTCCTAACATTTCTTCAATGAGTGGTTCTGTTTCCCTGTGAAAGTCTCACATATTGAAACTACTCAGAGCTTAGGAAATTTATGAGCGTCTGAAAGGGCACCAAAGACAAGTGACACAATTCCCTATCTCATCAGAGGAGAAGAATTGGGGGATATGCCCACATCGTGCAGAGGCCCCATAGGGAATTCCAACAACATACCCAGCTCCTGGGTTAGGAGGGGCTTACTGGCTTGCCCAGCAGGACACATATAAGGGACTGGTCACCCAATGTCTTGATCCCCTTATTTCTGAAAAACGTTCAGGACAAAAACCTAAGACATATATGGGGACTCAACCTGAGGGTAATACCTAAGGGAGCTACCCCAAAATCCACCACATACTGACCCATAATACATATAACTTAATGGTACAAAACAGCTTACAGTTCTCAAAAAGAAAATGGGAAATAAAAACAAAAAAAAATGTATGGAGACAAATTACCATCTAACAATCCAGCCAGCGTTACAGTCAACAATGATGGAAATTCAACTTGCAAGTAATAAAAAAACAAAAAAAGCTGCTAGGGAAATCTGAAGACTCTTAACTTTACAGCTCCTTCCGGGGGAAACTTGGTTTCAAAATTGTCAATTTTTTGTGCACAAAAACTAAAAGCCCTAAAAGACAAACAATAGCATTTTTAATTGAAATTTAAAAATTATTTTAAGTTGGCCAACACACCTAAAAAGTGCACTTTGATTCTGTGTTATATCTGTTTTTCTGTCTGCTAATCTGTGTTTAAGCAAATATCCTTGGGCACAGGGGACCACTAAAGAAAAACTCTTCCAAAAAAAATACACTTGCATAAATTTTAATTGGCCTTTATATTTCCTTAATAGATAGGTAGCTTTTCCAGTTCCTCTGCCCCCAAGATTAAGTAATTTATGTGTAAGTCTTAAATAATAAGATCTAAAATAAGTTATTAAACTGAAGTTACACAAATATAAATATGCCTATTTATGGTCCATGTCAATTTTTTCTCAAAGGTAAAAATAAAGTTATCGTGGGCCAGAAAGCAGCTCTGTGTTTAAAATGTTTGCCTAGGGATTAAATCTGTTATTAAAATATTCCATTAACAAAATGTTGATTCTCTGGCAAGACATAAAGATTAGGTGGGCACGGTGACACAGGCCTGTGATCCCAGCAAGGGGACTAAAACAAGAACTGCCATGAGTTAAAGCTACTCTAGGCAAGCGAGACCTCACTTCAAAAATAATTTTAAAGGTTGTCCATGCTTAAATGCTTTGGGTATTTACAAAGGTTACATGATATTTAAGTTAAATAAAAATATCTAGATTGTTTATAATTGAGATAAAATACTAAAGATCTTTTGCTGAAAATTTTTATTCCTTACTTCAAACTTAAGATAACATATGTTTAACTTATAATAAAGCTCAAGTTATTGATTATGTCTTCAATAATGCTCAAGTTATATCTAACTTTAAAAAACAGTAGCCTTGCTTCTAATATTTTCTTTTGTGTTCTTCACTAAATTTTATTGGGTTTTAAATATCTAATAAATAATAGGTATTGTTTTTCTGACAAAGGTCATAACTGTTGTCAAAGCCTGAAAGAGAATGTGTGCATCTATGTTATATGCTTAGTGTCTACAAATTGCTTGAATGGTACCAAAATTTAAAATATGAGAGCACTCATTAACTGGCTAATTAAAACAACAAAAGCTTAAGCCACTGCATTGCCTTGTTATGTGTCATGTCTGTCTTGTTTATATATGTATTTTAAAAACTATTAGGCATAAAGTATTCATAAACTTTCAAATTTTAGAGTTCATAAATGTAAATCAATTGGTAAAAATAGGTAAAGATATCTTTTATGTGGTAACATCTGAATTATCAGTTGCTAAGTCTAAACTTTCATAAATTCTAGAGGCTCAACTAGGACTACTAAATATATTTTTTTAAGATACATGGAAGTTTAAGGTTGCTTTCTCTAGTGTTTTATAACACTAAAATTATAAATGTTACTAAGTTAGCTACTTTTCTCTTATGATTACAAAGAATCTAAGTTTTTAAAATTAATATATTTGAATATTGACTTGTTATAAAATCCTTCAATAATTTAAAACTTAGGGTAAAGCTAGTTTTAAAATACATATAATTTTACTTTTGATAAAATGTGTTTTATTGAGTTAATGTAACTAACAAGATAATTGGTATTGATGCTATAAACTAAAATTATTACTTTACAGCAATTTGCCTGACAAAGGCCAAATAAAGTCCTGATTGGTAAACCACATATTAATTCTTGCTTTCTATATTAATAGGCTTTTGGCTCTGTTTGACACAAAATTATAAAGATGTTATTAGGCTGTAATTACTGCTGTTAAATGAGTAATATGTTTTAAAACCCATATTGATTATGTCTTTTAGTACTATATGCTTGTGTTAAAAAATTTTAAGGAAGCACACCAAAAGGTAATTAACAAGTTAAAAAATATGTATATGGGAATATTTTTAGTAAAAACAACAAAAACAAATTTTGGTAAAGTATTTTTGTAGCACGCATAAAAGGTGTAAAACTCTTCAGTTACATGTAAAAAATATATGGGGATAAAACATAAAATTTTTATGTATAGTTATTTGCTTACTTGCTTTTTAGTTTTGTGACATATAAGGTATTTTTGAAAAAAAAAATTTTTTCTTTTCCGGTAGCATGTAGCTAAAAACTAATCCTGACTCTCAGTCCTCAGGCATTTCTCCACAACATAAAATCAAATAAAGTCCTAGGTAATTGCTTAAAGGTCTAATGAGCTAGTAAAGTTATTTTAGGTTGTAATACATCATATATGCATGTATATATACATACTGTCTTAGTTACTTTTTCGTTGCTGTGACTCAATACTCAACATCCACAACTTAGGGAGGAAAGATCTATTGTAGCTTACACTTTCCGGAGGTTTCAGTCTTTTTCACAGTAGGCAATTAGAAAATGGAAGAATCACATGACAGGGCTGGAGCAGGGACTCCAGGAGACAGAGATCCTCACAGCATGGTGGAACAGAGACCTGGGATTAAGGGCAGAACCAACACAGGCCCCTCCAGGTCAGGCCCCATCTCCCAACCCTACACAGAATCCATAGAAACATGAGGCTTTTCGGGGACACTCCAGATCCAAACCACCACACATACATTATGTGTGCATGTGTGTGTATATACATATATATGTGTGTGCGTGTGTGTGTGTGTGCACGTGCGCGTGTATATGTGTGTGCATTCTATGTACATTGATGTGTATCACTGTATATATGTATAATACGTTATGTATATGCATATATACATATGACTAAAGATGTGTATATCTGAGAACAAAATGTACTGCAATTCTAAGCTCTACTTAATGTTAAGTTTGAAGAGCTAAAATTACATAAGTGTAATACATACAAAATAATCAATAAGTACTCTCTTAATACAAGATTCATTACTTCTTTTTTTGAGATAGGGTCTCAATATGCAGCCCAGGCTGGTCCTGAACTCACTATGGAGCCCAGGTTAGCCTTGGGATAACAGCAATCCTCCTGCCTTGGCCTCCTGAGTGCTGAGATTACAGGTATGTGCCACCACACCTGGCTTATGTGGTGCTGGGGAATTGAACTCGGTTGTTTAGCCCTTGGCATAGTGCTGGCAAGGCAAACACTTTAACCACTGAGCCAGTCCTCCAGTCCCAGATACATTACATCTTAACCTTAAATGTATAAGTCATTAAAACCTTTGTAATATTTTCATATTTGGTATAATTAAATAAATACTAAAATCTATTGGATTTAACTAAATAATTATGTTATATAAATAAAATACCTTTATTGGATGATAAGTATTATATATTAGATTAGATTAGATTTATTATAGTGGTTAAACCCTTTTCCTAAGTATACAGGAGATCTAAACTACTAACTATTGTCAATGTCATCAATCTAAATAAGACTTGATAAAAACTTTAAATTCTGCCTTAATAATAAGGGGCTAAATAAATCAATTTTTATAACATCTATAAGACTAACATGCTAAATATTGCTGACTGTTATGTTAAATAAAATAACAGATTTTGGTTTCTATGTTTTATCTGTGACATGATAGGATGTGCCCAAAACATTATTCATTCCAAATAGCACAACTCTAATAACAAAAATAGATTAAACATTTGTCCACTGAATATTATATAAAAGCTATTGGTTCTAAATTATTATCAGTTATAATTATTAAAATAAATATCCAAGATATAGTTGGAAAATATTATAAAATGTTTTTGCTGTGGGCAGTTTTGGTTTAAATTTTCACTGTCTTTTCGTTGGCTCCTAATAAAAGATCTCAACCAAGGTCTCAAGATAGTAATTATCAACTACAGGATGAATAAAATTAAACCTGATAAATGGACTCCAGGTAAACTGAGCCTAAAACATATTTCTCGCCTTCCTCACCAAGAGATAATAGATGTTTTTCTCATAAGTGCGCATTACCACAGAAACTGCCAACATTATATAAGAGGACTCTCATTCTTCTATACTTGCCGTTGTATATTTTAAGTAATGTTTACTTAATTGTCTTGTTGATTAATTATTGCCTTAATCGTGTTTTTCAGGTTCCAAAAATCTATAACTATGTGATAGCCAAACAAAAATTTCCAGGACTGTTCAAAAAAATTCGCAATCTTTTGTCCTTTTACAAGCCACTTGGCTTTACACTCAAATTCAATACAAGCCACAACCTCTGACAGACCAGAAAACTCAAGATGCCCCTTCAATGCCTTTGTTCAGCTTAAGAGCAGCTATGGACATAATGACTTCACCCTTTTGCCAATAATTTCACTTTGCTGGTCTGTCAAAAAGATGTGCTAATTGAAGAGTTAAATTAAACTGAGTCTAAAACAGAGGCTTAAACTTCTTAGTGTCCACGCTTCTGAGATACAATTCTGCCCAACATGTGCTCAACAGTCAAGTGTATACTGACTCTTCCTGAGGACACAGTCATATAAACCTCAATAAGGCTAAGTGATGTTCACCTCCAGCTGCATTAATTAAAAACCATAAATAAATAAATTCAAAACCCTAACTTCATATATTAAAATTTTTTAACTTTATTTACTTAGATGGCAAAAAATAACGTTGATGCTGAAGACTTAAATAACCCTTTCATTAATCATAGTTTTGCTACCTCTAGGAAAAGGGCTCCATCCTTTAATAAAATTTAAAATTCCAGATTTTAGGCTGTTAAAATCCTAATCTAAATAAGCCTCAATTATAAAATTGTAAAAGTTGTAACTAAGACTCAAAATTTTAAGAGCTCATGTTCTTTAAATAAGCCTTCAAGATATCCTGTAATAAAATTAGCTAGAATCAATATGTTATATTCCAAATGACTCCCATTGGAGTCCCATCTTCCTCTCTACTAAAATTAATAAGATTAGATTAAATACCACAAAAACCACTTTTGTGCTCACCTCTATATAATATTATATTTCTATTTGATTTCACTCTATAATGTTACTATTTCACTTACCTCCCCCAAACTGAAATCTGGTATAACACCCAAGAATTGAGACAGATAAAAATTTATTTATACTTAAGGATCAATATTTTTCTTAAAATAGAGCTAGCCATAAAGTTACAGTCATAAAATAATGTTATAATAAACAAATTAAATGATAATGAAGTATCCTGGATACTTTAAGCATCAAATATTTCACTGAGTACAAGTAGTTATAAATACAAGGAAAAAAATAATCAGTCTGTTTAATATGATAATACACTAGAGGATATATGGCTGGCTATCATGATTGTTTCCCTAAATTACTGCCTTCCCATCATTAGGTCAGACTGTATTCAATTCACTATAACAAACTATTTCAATTTTAGGTTTTATAGTCCTATTATATATCACAAGTAAATGTTATGTCAGATATAGAGGACAAGAAAATAAGACCTGGTGCAAATAAATGGTGCAAATAAATTTGAAGTAATCCAGGAACTTCTTCCTTAATGGCTTTTTCACCTATTCCTTCCTCTCTCCTGAAGACCGTCTTCCTGCTACTGAACATCATCTTCATCACACTCCAGGGATGAGCCTCCCTAGCAACGAGGGACAGAAAAATTCGGCCCTGCATGCACAAGATGTAATGCTTGGCCAACGGGGGAAACTGGTAACTAACGCTTCAACTAACTGGATTCCAAAAAATCTGTGGAAAGACTAGGATATTTCACATAGCCAGACTGTTAGGACCCGTCTTGACCCTTTTCCATGGCCTCATTTATTATTGTCTTCCTCTAGACCTAACAACATCCTGTGATGAATCTTTAGATATGTACCATTCCTACTAAGTAACCCTTTTAAGATGTAAAAACAAAATCCCTAGCTTCCCACCAACCCGAGAGCTAAGAGTGCTACTAGGTAACATCTGAGGCCTATAGGAGGGATTTCCTCCTTCAGCGTGACCTGCCTACCTGAAGCTTCCACCAATGCTTCCAGTTGTGCATTGACTTATGAATTTCTTCTGTTCTAAAACTATGAATACTGTCTATAACTGCTGCTCACTGGAACATGTTATTTGGAAAATCCTAAACACATCTTCTTCGGCATTGGTCACTTGTATCTCGCTTCAGATTAAACCATCTCTTAAACTCTTTAAGACAAAAGTAATGCTCTTTTACATTGACAC
Organism: Ctenodactylus gundi; assembly: GCA_004027205.1. Classification (NCBI taxonomy): domain Eukaryota; kingdom Metazoa; phylum Chordata; class Mammalia; order Rodentia; family Ctenodactylidae; genus Ctenodactylus; species Ctenodactylus gundi. The sequence continues at coordinate 96,795 of PVKB01004171.1, read as the reverse complement.
ATTCCTCCATTTACAGACACGGTGAGCAGTGCTATTTTGAAAACAGTGCACAAGTATCTCTCAGCTTCAAATTCCTATGAAGCAGAAGTGAAATTGCTTGATGAAAATGAGCAACAGGCAGTCATGAGCAGGCAGGTTGAAGAAAGGGTGACTGGAATTGGTCAGGAAAGGCAAAAGCCAATGAATCTCTTCCTACCCCTTGGGCTGCCTGACATTCCATCCATCCCAAGCATGCCACACCTTAATGCCTTCCATACCTTACGGCTAAGGTCTGAGCCTATTAAGAGCTCAAAGAATTATGGGAACATAAATACACAGGTAAAGTCATCCTAATAAAAAGCATATGTAACAAATTGCTATAAAGACCCTAGACACAAGCCTCATGCGTATGACTACATCCCATGAACCCAATTTACAAAGACTCATGGAAAGTCATTATAACCAAATTATGTGTTCAGAACACCGGGAACTCCCTCACCAGTAGATCACTTGTCAGTAATACTACATAGGGTGCTATTCTAGGTATAGGGAGATTTTATTTCTCTGTCCCTGGCTGCATAATAGTGTTGCTTGTATGCCTTACCTCCCTTATCTACAGCTTTATCCATGGGCTAGCTAAGAGCTGTTGAAAAATGTAAAGTGGCCCATATTTCTATAATCACTTCAAAAGTAAAAGAAAGGTGGGACAAATAGACTTGAAGTGAGGGAGGTTGGTTCTAATTTATCTTTCACTGTAGCAAATTGTATATATTGGTCACGCCTTACAGATCTAGATACAAACAGATGGTTTTAATCTTCATTTCCTTAAAAGTTAACAGTAGCATCTGTTTATATGTGTGTTGCTATTTGTTTATCTTATTTGGAGAAATGTCAATTCAAGTCTTTTGACTTTTTTGTGTTATTTGGTTTTACTAAGTTGTAGGAGTTCTTTATATATTCTGGATACTAACCCCAATTCAACTCTGATTTGCAAGTATTTTCTCTTATCCCATGAATCTGACTTTTCACTCTTTGTGTATTGAAGTACTTTTTAAGTTTTCAGAGGCACCAGTCAACAAGAAGGCCACTATCGGAAAGCCCTACTGATATTTCATCCCTTGGTAAGGTCATCTTTTGCCCGTTTCTTCTACCAACTGGAGTCATGGGTGAGAAGTAAATAAGAAGATGATTGTGCAAAAATCTCATCCCAAATGCCCCCAAAATAATCAAAACATGTCCCAAGTATCATACTGCCTTCACATATATAAAAAGTTCTACTATGTAGAATATATCCATGCCCAATTAGGGTTTGGAATATAATAGTGAAAGATAATCCTAAATAATCTAAAATGCTAAAATCCCAGAAGACCAACCTCCCTAAAGTTCAAAAACCCCCGAATATCAAACTCCAGAAAGTATAACTCAGGAAAAAGTTATTTAAAAAATTCTATAAAAGCCACCGGTCTCGGTTACTTTCTTGTTGCTGTGACAGACTATTCAACATCCACAACTGAAGAGAGGAAAGATTTTTAGCTCAGCTGCAGAAGGCCTCACACAGTCCATTCACGGGGCTGCCCGCAACGTGGAAGTGCGTGGCAGAGGCTGGAGCGCTGCTCGAGGCATTGCAGACAGAAACCAAGGGAGGCAGGAGCGTAGTGAAGTGAGGAGAAGTGTGTATCTGGAGACGCCAGCAAAGGCTGAACCTCCCCAGCACAAAGCTATAACAGCGTTTCTTCTTCATTTCTGCACTTAAGCTTCCAGTTGGACCCCCACACCAAGAGTGGGTGCTCACTTCCTGGCCCACAAATCAACAACACACACACACCTGGAAGCTCTGCCCTGGGCAAGCAAGTTGACACAATCCTTTCAGTCCAAGCCACAAGTGTCTGCCCCTTCCCAGGCAGGCTCTACCTCCCAACATCACATACTTCCATAGTCATCCTACTACATCCACCCGACACATGAGGCTTTTGATCCAAACCATAGCACCATTTACTTACATTTTCAAGGAGATTTGAGAAACATAAAAACATGACAGATGCCCTCAGAGGACAATTCATACCTTAAAATAAGCCACAAAAACATACATTTTGCACTTGATATACAAACAAAAAACAGTAGCATTATTATAATAATTATAAGCAGAACAACTGTATTCACAAGAAATAGGTCAGAAAACAAAATATATTTAAAAAAATTTCTTTCACTGTGGTTGGAAATTGTTTACACTCAGTTTTTTAACTGTAGTTATCTGATATATCATGACAGACAACTTAAGTCTTTTGCTGAGCTCAATCAAAAGCCACAGTCTTTCAATAACTATGTCTCCAGTATTAAAAATTATGCAAAGGTGAAATACATAATGAATTGTAAAAACTACTGCTGACAATTTAGAATAGTGGGAAACTAAAGCAAGAAAAGTAAACACTAAAGTGAAAACATATTGAAAAGGTCTATTCAAAGATAAGATTATAGACCGCTGCAAGGAGGTGGTCCATTGAAGCTGGCCAGCTTTCCCAATTTTGACCACATTTTGAAATCTTGCACTTGTGAATAATTGCTCTTGTTCTTCCCCTTCCCTGGGGGTATGGCTTTCTTTAGAGAATACATTCACGTTTGTCTTAAGTTACCTTTTCATTGCTGGGACAGAATACCTGACATCCCCAGTTTAAGGAAGGAAAGATATATTCTAGCTCACAGTTCATTCATGGGCAGAGGCATAGTCGGAGAAAAGCTCTTCATGGCTTGGCAGACAGAAAGCCAACTGTGAGCAGAAGGGCAGAGCTACTCTATACCCTGCCAGGCCCTACCCAAGTGATTGCCCCTTACAATGCCCCCCCTCCCAGCAGCACACGGTTCCATAGCTATTCCACAACATCCTAACGTATGAAGCTTGTGGGGACATTCCATATCTAAATCATTTTGACATGGTATTGCTCTTCTTAAAATTAATCTAGGTTCAATGTACAGTGACATTTTCATTAACTGTTAGATTTTCCCTCTTTCCATGTGTTGCTTCTATGTTTTGAGTACTTAGAAATACTCTGCGCATGTGCTCACACGCAGACCATGAATTTGGCAGAAACAGTGCTAGTGGCCTAACACCAACAGTGCTCCCTAAGTCTCTTCTTTTGCTACTAAATGCATAATTATTTCTCAATAATTATTGTTTTCTGAGGCAAGGTCTCACTCTGTAACCCACCAAGCAGCCCAGGGTAGTCTCAGACTTGTGTCAGTCCTCCTGCCTCAGCCTCCCAAGTGCTGGGGTTACAGGTGTGCACCATCACAACCAGTTTATGTGGTACTGGGGAATCGAACTCAGGGCCTTGTGCTTGTTAGGCAAGCACTCCAACCACTTTGCCGTTCCTCCAGCCCTATTTCTCAGCCATACAGTAAGTTTGCAGGCTGCTGCAGGCAACTACAGCTTAAATTCCTTTAAGTTTCCTAGAATTTCACTCACTGGAATACCAACTCAAAAAACGACACATTTTTAAACTGAAAGTTTCATCACTGTTGTATCCGTGACCAGTTCTTTGCCTAGAATTTGACTTTTTACTCTCTTTTATAGCCTTCCATCATGAGACATTTTTCTCCTTTTTGGTCCCTTAACAATATTTCAGAAGCAATATTTCACTACTGTAGTTCAGATAATATTCTGTGCTGGTTGGTATAATAAGATAATAAGCATGTCAATGAAAAACAATTTCAAAAATGAATAAGGAAGAAATAGAAGACGAAGCAAAGAATGCTGGGTGCAGTGGTGACCTTAGCTTCAGCCAGGGAAGCTCTTCCTGAAGATGTGATATTTGAGTTCAGCCCTAAGGAGCGAGGCAGCAGAGAAGATGGCAAAGAATTCAGTTGCAGAGAGAAAGGACCATAGAAGCCCTAAAATGACACATTAGCTTTTGTGGCTGCCAAAACAAATTACCATGAACTTGGTAGCTTATACAATATAAATGCATTCTTTCATAGTCCTAGAGGCCAGAAATCTAAAATCGAGATGGCCACAGGGCTGACCTCTTTCTAGAAACTCTAGGGGGAAATTCACTCCCTGTTTCTCCCAGTTTTTGGTAACTTCAGCATTTTTTCGCTTGTGACTGCCTGACTCTAATTTTTAACACCATCATCATTAAATTTTCCCCTCTGTGTGTCTTACTAACCTCCCTCAGCCTCTGTCTTATTAGGGCACTCTGACGGCATTTAGGGCCCACCAGACATCCCGGTCCTCCTATCTCAGGATGCTTGGTTACATTTGCAAAGATACCCACTGCCCACCCTATCCCCCTTCATATAAGGAAATGCACACAGGTTGCAAGGATTAGGATGTGGAAGTATTTGTGGAAATGTATCTGAAGCCTGCCACTGATGGGAAGTGACGAGACATTGTGTGTTGCTGGAGCTGTACGCACCTAGGCAGGAGCAAAGGCCCATGGCTGGGGGGTGGACAGACATGGGGGCTCAAGAAGGAATCCCGATTTTATTTAATGTCAGTGGAAACTACAGATAGTGACATGATTTACAATTTGAAAAGCATTTCCCTGGCTCTAGGTAGGGACTGAACAGTCCATGCGGAGGGGTTGCAAGAGTGTAAAGAATAAGGGAACTGTTAGAAACCATGGCAAAGGCCGGAGAGCCAGCCGGTTAGCTCAGGGGGCAGCAAGGAAGGTGGAGAAGCAGCACAAATGAAGCAGAGGGACTTCAGAGAGACGGTCATGAGGATCTGCTGGTGAAAAAGGAGCACATCGAATGTACTCCAGGCTTGAAACCTTCCAGTCTAATAGACCCCGCAACTCACCTTTGGAAGTAACGGCTGATATTTCAAGCCCTAATGTTGGGCCACGAATGTCTTTTATTAAGAATGCTTTCTTAATAAAATAAATTCTAATAAAAAGGCAAATAATAAGGGATAAAAGTTAACAAGAAGCTAAATGCAGGAGTTTAACGGAATTGTCTAAGAATGTGCAGTCTGCTCCCAGGAGGGGAGAGCCCACAAAGTCGAAGGAGCAGCAGGCTGTGCCTTACCATGCTGTTGATAGAGTAAACATACTCTTCAGAAGACAAATGCTACTTCTTTTTTCCCATCCAAAAATGGTGTGTCAACAAAGGCATCTCACTTCGGAGGAAGTTTGAAAAGAATGTTAGAGGCACGGTTCCAGTGATTGATGGTGACCTGGCATACACCTGTTAGTGTCGGAAACTTCTAGCATCCTGGGTCAGGTTTCCTTGGCAGGCAGCATCCTTCACGTCCAGCATTAGGAGGGCCCAGCGCTCAGGAATTCCTTTGTGCACTGATGGTCTCTGCCACTGGCATTCATCACTAGAGTGGATGGCAACAGAAAAACTGCTGTGTTGCAAGCTGGACAGAGATAAGAGTGATGGAGAGGACTCTGACCTGACTATTCTGCTCTGGATTCAGACACCAATGACCTAGGTGCAGTACAGTGAGTCATTTCATCCCCACCTCACTGTCTCTGTTTCCTCAACTGTATGTGGAAGACATGTTAGGATCAACTGAGATACTGGATTACACACTACTTTCAAAATTATGAAGCTTCAAGAATCACATTGTCATCCTTATTTTACGTAATTTATAATTGGATTACCCACAGTGGCTTACACTTAGGATAGGCTCAATATTTTTACAAATTTAATTAAATAAGTATACATAACTAAAATAGGCAGAAAACAGGCAGATCTATCTGGCAAGTACCAATGGACTAATCACTGATGATTAGTACATGCTTTCCTGACTTGAGTTCAGATGTCCTTCATGGGGAAAAGACAGGGTCATCTGTCTTCAGTCTGACACACAAGAGTCCAGCATAGATCATGAAGTTTCAGGGCTATATAAATCTCACATATATTGCAGAGAACATCATTTTAAAAATCAAAATAATAATGAGAACATAACCCAGAATTGGGGCTTGAAAAAAGTACCCATTATTTCTAAATGTGAGTTACTGGGTGGGCCTGTCTGACTGAAATTATATTTAAAAAATGTAATAGCTGTTGAAGATTTTGAGACAGGATCTTGCTCTGTAGTCCAGGCTACCTTGAACTCAGGACAATCTGCCTGCCTCGGCCTCCTGAATGCTTGGATTATGAACCTGGGCCACCATGCCCAGCTTTATGTGGTGCTAGGGAATCAAACTCAGGGTCTTACACTTGCAAGGCAAGCATTCTACCCGCTGTGCCATTCCTCCAGCCCCTTGAAGATTTTCTTACTGTGAAATAACATTACCTGAAGTTTCTACCTGGTGACCCTGAACATATAACATTGACTTATTGGATTCAGCCCTCAACTATCCAATCAGTTCACATTTGGAGAGAAAATAGTGTAACTTGGTGTCCTCACATACACAGCAATGTTTGAGGACAATGAGACACAACTGATAAAACACAAATGAAATGCAATTTCATTTTCTTCACAACCTTCTCACCAGCAAAGATTATTCACCATTGAGATAATTTTATAAGCTAATATTCTAAAAGATATACCATCTAAACTCACAGATTCACAAAAGGGTCATATTTCAGATATCACCCAGTTTGGTTAAAGAGTTACTGTCACATCATTGCTTTATTTCTTTTCAAAAGTTCAACTTTTATCTCCCTTTTCTCTTTTGTTTTGATGGAAAAGATTAAGTGTCATATTTAATTTTATGTCAATATTTTCTAAGACTGTGCTGCAGACAGATCTGGATCAGGACTTATAGTACAGGATTTACCCAAAGATCATCCCCCTAAATATGCACCTTTGAAAATAATTTATCACAACTGTGACTATGATAATGGTGTTATTAGGGTCTGTGAATATTACATGTCAGAATCTATCAATTTTATTAACCAAGCCAAGAGAGGATGTTATTACAGAACAGATGAGGGTATTTGAAGTAATTGAAACTGGAGGAAGTGGCAAAGCCCTGATTCAGTTTGGCCTCCATGTAATCATATAGAATACTACGTCTTTGGGTCATAAGCAGCTAAATCAAGTGCTTTCCAGAAATCCTCATTTCCAGAAGCTCAGTTCTTCATCTATATCAATACTGCCTCAATAGTAAAGGCTTTCTCTTTACAAATTCTGGCTACCACTTTTCAATTACCATGTGTCCTAAAGATCTTTCTCTTCAAATGCCAAAACTAACCTACTCACCCCCACAATACCATGTTTTCTATAAACACTTCAATCAGATTGGTAGGACAGGTTCTTTCCTCTAAGCCAATGCTTATCAAACTGTAATATACACCCAAACCATCTGAGAAGTCAGAACCCTACTACCACAAATTATGATTTATTGGATATGGTTTTAGGCCTGAAAATGTACATTTTCTTCAATCATGTGTTGAGGAGCTGATTTTAGTCACAGTAAAAGAGTCTAAATTGGCAGTCTTTGAACTTTTACCCCCTCAGTATTATCTTGCCCCAGTAACGGAGCCTTCCCCGGTCCACAGCGCTTCTCAGGCCTCCGGCCTGCCGGTGGGTTACTTCCAAGGAAGCTGCAGCTATCATCACACTCACCATGTGTACTATCGCTTGGCCGTCTGTGAGTGGAGGCATGGCCACGTTTTCAAAGTTTAGTATTTGACTTGCCCTCTCTCCTCAAGTCCCTTTCAGGACGGCATCAGTGACATCCCACCATTTGTGTGTCTGGAGGGGTCTAGGTCTGTGGACAGTAGCTCGCCTCGGGGCGATCACCTTGCTCAAGTTTCTGCCGAGGCCATTCTTTGCACTTTATGAGTAACTGGCACAATGGACAGCGGGCACTATGACTCTCCCCACTCATCGTTGGGATAAGTAGTGAACACCTGACCCAGAGAGGGAATCTACAGAGTAATCTAAGCTAATCAGATTCCTTAGTTTCATTTTTGAACAAATACAGAAGAAAGTGGTAAACACTGGTGTAAATAAAGTGATAGAAATAAGCCCGACGCTTCCAGGCTCAGGGTAAACAACAATGCCGGCAGAGGAAGGCTGTTAATAATCAGGGGGTGGAAAAGACGGTGAGATTCTGGGCAGCAACTGAGAAACTAATTTCAAATATTTTTGCCCAGGTGGATATTTGTCCAGAACCAAGCCAACTCAACATCACTGCCAACACAATAGTTTTTGGTGACAGTAATGCAGGAATTGGTAGGAATGGTTTATCAATCAACATAAATTGTAAGACACTATTAAGTGTATAAAAATGTTTTGTGGTAAAATAGTAATAATAATAATAAAAGGCTTAAGATGGAGAAATGATATGGTTTTCTGTAGAATTGTGGATTTGTACATGAGCATACAGAGATAATGCTTTTTTTGTGGGCCTAAGAGTTTTGGGATTCAGATTTATTCAATTTAGCCTATTGATATTATGTCCAATTTTTAAAAAAGTATTCTAACCTACTGTACTATTTATTAATATATGCACTCATCCTTTGGTATCTGCAGGAGGTTGGTTCCAGGACTCCCAACAAAAGCCGAAAGCCACAGATAACCAAGTGTCACATAAATGGCACAGTACTTACAGATAACCTATACACAGTCTCCTGTATGCATCTCTAGGTCAATTATCATATCTAATGAAATATAGATGCTATTTAAATAGTTATAATACTTTAATTTTTAGGGTATACTAACAAGAAACAAAAGTTTGTGTATGTCCAGTTCAGATATAATTTTTCCAAATGTTTTTGGTTGGTGACTCAATGAATCCATACATGTAGAATCTGCAGACATCAATAGTACAACCTTTTTCTGTCCTTCACAAAAATGACCGTACTTGTGTGTGCATATTTTGTTTTCTAGGTCATTTTGATATTATTTTTCTACTTTATTGATTCCCTATTATTTGCTAGTTTCTATATAATGGAAATTAATTTCAATTTTGTGAATTCAATTATCATTGTGTAAATAAGTATAACCAGTAACGATGCAATAACATCAGAAGTTTCACTTGGAGAATACAATCTGCAAGCTTATTTTTTGTCTGATCTATACTTGGTCTCACTCATACATTGCCTTCAATTGTCTCATTACTCTAATTTAATGCCAGCCATTTGGGAATGAGTTTAGAGGTGAAAGGTAAAACAAGTAAAATAAATGAGCCATGACCATATGTGGTGTTTCTTATAACAATTTAGGGTATTCACAAAGCAAGATACCTAAGGTACTAAAAATATAATGGCACAAGGACAGTAATAAAAAGTCTTGGCATGCCATCTTCTAGATCTTAGGAATCAAGTAGCTCAGACATTTCTTTTACCACAAAAATTAAGGGGAAAACCTGGTAATATTTTTAAGACAGAAGTTCTGAAGAAAACAAGGTCTAAGGAAATTAAGTGTTCAAACCATGACTGAGAGTATATTGGAAGATGTGTCATCCTGCCCTGCTCACAGTGTACTGTACTAGTATCTGGATTGCAGAAAGGAGCTTCAATATGAATCCAACTATTAAAAAGACTTCTTTACAGTTAGTAAACAGAGAATTAATGCAATTTCTTGTATGTTACTTTTTAAGCATCATAAAATCAAATGCTTACAGGGTCTAGGATGATAATGTGAAAATGTGACAAGGGCCATGTAGGACTCTGGACACTGGGGAGCTCAGGTCTCCCAGGGTATGGCTATTAAAGTACAGTCTCTTAGTTTTATGCATTTAAAACTATTTAAAAGAAACAAAATCTTAAAACTTTTGTAGGCCTTATAGTTGATATATGGAATGTCCCCCAAAAGCCTCATGTATTTGGTTGTTGTGGAAGAGCTATGGAACCGTGTGCTGATAAGCAGTGGGGCCTGGCCAGCAGGGGAAGGATATTAGGGCTTCGCCAGCTGGGTCAGACTACTACGGCTTAACTCAAAACAGGCAGATCACTGGATATGACCTGGAAGGATACACAGTAGCTCCGTCCCTCCTCCTTCTCTTGGCTTCCTGTCCACCACGTCATGAACAGCCCGTTTCCTGCTCCGCCTCTGCCGTGTGCTTTCACTATTGCGGCCCACCCATGAATAGACTCAGGCCTCCTGAAACTGTTAGCTAAAATGAAAATTTCCTCCTCTAAGTTGTGCATGGTGGGTATTCTGACACATCAACAAAAAGTAGCTAAGGCACCAGGACAAACCACAGTATTCAGCGGAGCAAACACAAGCCACGGCCACCATGGCCATCCAGGTATAACATCTGAACTAGTTGACTGCATTAATTCTCTGCCTTATCTTACCAAATGTGTGTGTCTTTTAACCTCAAGGGAAAATAAACCCTAGAGAGGGAAAAGTGAAGGAGCAGAGATGGGGAGTTATATCATAAAAAGATGATTTTTAATGGTTCTTTGTGCTCTCAGAAACAATAAAAAGCAAAGATGTTGACATCTCCTGTTAGGATAATGAAGCCTTCTTGACAGGGAATTGTCTACTCTGTGCTGTGGTACTTTGGCTATGTTAACTTATTCGTTTGACATCTTCTATTTTTTTTAAATTGCAATCTAGGTACTCTAGACTTCCCAGAACTCATGTCTAATTTTAACTAATCCAGTATACAGATGTTTGGGTTTTTTTAGAATCCTTTCTTAATAACAAATATCTGAAGATGAATACTGTGCCATCTCTTTATAACTACATTTTTATAAAGAGTCAGAAAAAATAAGTCAGAATTTTCCAATCAAAATATAATCTAAAAAGACACTTCTACAGACCACTTTCTTCGTCTTCACTGAAAAAGCGGCCATAAAACAAGACTTTGGTCACTAAGAGTAACTTTCAGATGATCCTCATGAGAAAGGAAAAAACTTTCCATCTATTTATGCTTTTTCAAAATCTGTTTCATTAATGTTCCAAATCATGACAGCCATCGTATTGCCATGACGTGCAATGCCCAGTAGATACACTACAGTATGGCTTCTGTCACTTCCAATAACACATCACTGAGGGCCATTATCCATCAACTTTGAACATTTTTAAAAGCAGCCTCAGGAAAACGGAAACTATGTTCCTAACTCCGTATTTACGTTGAAAATATTGCCTCTATTCCCAACCAAGAGTAACATTTATTTGCCCATCTGGCATATCTTTATTGGGGTATTCTGTTAAGAATTAAAAACAAAGCCAGGAGTGGTGGCTCAAACCTGTAATCTTACCACTTGGGAGGCTGAGGCAGGAGGACTGCCATATATTTGAGGCCAGCCTGGGCTACACAGTATGTTCAGGACCAGCCAAAGACCACAGAGCAAGATCTTGTCTCAAGGAAAAAAAAAAAAAGAATTAAGAGACCATACTACTGTGGGTCAAATGAACACAATCCTGCCTTAGTGGATCTATAGCAACAGAAATTATCCATACAAGTAAGTATACAATTGTGAGCTTTGGTATGTACACTGAAAGTGGATCATGATATGCACCAGAGTCTAAAACGAGGTCTAAGACAAGACCAGGCCTGGGGGTGGAGAGCAGCTTCCCTGATGAATTATGCTTAAGCTGCCAGTTTCAGACTGGCTAGGTTCCATGATGGGTACAAGGAAGTAGAGAAAGGGCTCCCCACAGAGGCAACTGTGGTGCAAAGGCCCAAGTAGGGAAGGTGGCACATTGGAAGAAATGAAAGCAAGCTCAGATGGTCTCTTCTTCCTAAATGGAAGAGGGTAAAAATGAAGTCCAGTAGGTGGGAGGGACTCGATCAGTCGGGGCCTACTTGGAAAAGCAGTGGAAGCGATTGGTAGATTGGGAATTAAGGAGCACTATGTCCACAGTGTATGTGGCAGGGAGCTATGTGTATTTTTCTGGAAATTGAACCCAGGGCCTTCGCCCTGAGCTATATCCTCAGACCTTTATATCTTTTTTTTGTCAGATGTGGTAACGCAGGTCTTTAATATATCTGCAATGCCAACACTTTGAGAAGCTGAGGCAGGAGGATAGCAAGTTCAAGGCCAGCCTGGGCAACTTCGCAAGACTTTGTCTCCAAATGAAACAACAAAAAAGGCTGGGACTGAAGCTTAGCATGAAAGCCCTGGATTCAATACCAAAACTTGAAAAAGAATTTTTTTATTTATTTTTATTTTTATTTTTACTTTTAGATAGGCTCTTTTAAAGTCGTAAATTGCTCAGTCTGGACTTGAACTTGGAATCCTCCTTCCTCCATCTCCCATTGCACTAGGATTATAAGTATAAATCACCGCAAATGGTCTATTTGTATTCTTAAGGCTCTTCTGCTGTGGTGGAGGAGACTGATTAAAACGTCAGGCGACCTTGGTTTCAGATGTTTTAGCCTTTGGGGCCTGGTTGATCCTGACTGTCCTTCCTAATTCTTATCAATTGCCTACTTTCTAGTTGATCTTTAATTTCCATATGCAGACCAACTAACCTAAAGCTCCCAAACCAGCCACTTTCTGTATCTAGATCTGACTCTCTGGGCCACTATCCTCTTGCCTCAATCCCTCAAGACTGGGAATCAGACAACTAGGGACAGTTCTATGCTCTTGAGCCTACTAAAATAATCCCATTCACCAATCCTCCCCCTGCCTTCATCATTGGCTCTCACTGAAGCCACAGTAAAGTCTCCTCCTCGTCACTCCTCCCCAGGGGGCTCCCCTGCATGACACACCATGCCTCCACTGTCTAGGCATCTATTAGAGTACATTTCTTTCCATAAAAGTCATTTGTTTGTTGGGTTTCTTTTGTTTTGTTTTGTTGAGATAGGGTCTTGATCTGTAGCCCAAGCTGGTCCTGAACTCAGATGGAGCCCAGGCTGGCATTGGACTCACAGCAGTTCTTCCGTATTAGCCTCCCAAGTGCTGGGGTTACAGGCGTGCATCACCATGCCCGGCTTCTGTGGTGCTGTAGACTCTAACTCAGGTACTTAATGCTTGCCTAAGTGCTTGCTAGGCAAGCGCTTTAACCGCTGAGCCATTCCTCCAGCCCCTCTGTGACAGTCATTTCTGTGTTTGCAAGTCTTAGCACACCTGAATAATTCATATCCCAGGTACATTCAAATCACAAGACCACAGTGGTCATCAGCCTGGCAACTTCCAAAGATGCCCTAGGTTAGGGATGATCACAGTGAAAGGAAAAAAATAACCAGATAATAAGAGGTAAAATGAATTAGATAAAGGGGTGAGAGAGGGCAGGGTGTTTAGGATGGCTCCTGGGTGTGCGCTCAATTAAACTAATGGATAACTTGCCATAGAGAAAGACAGGAAATCCAGAAACAGGACCAAGCTTGAGAGAATGAATGGGGAGTAAGATTTGCTTTCAAGATGACCAAGGGTAAATGCTGCCCCACGAGAGGATTTAGGCTCAGATTCAGCAGGAAGAATCTCACCACCCTCGCTCAGCAATAAGAGCTCCAAGGCAGCACTACTCATGGGCTGTGGTTCCCACCTCCCAAGATGTCACATTCTGGTTGATATAAATGCCACTTTAAAATTAGAAACGTTAATCTATTTATATCTTACTGGTCGTGAAAAATTAACTTTCATTTGTTACAGATGTTATTTGATGCACATCTGTCTGCCTGCTGTTCTTGTCAAACTCAAATTCATTCTGATAGGGAAATGTTCTCCAAGCTTGAGCCAAATTGCCTGGAAGTACCCTTCACTCTATGAGGCACAGGATAGTACTTCCTGTAATGTGACAAGAAATCACATTGTCAGGCTCTCCGGATTCACCCTAATAATCATAGTTACTTAACTCTAAGGGCAACTCATTGCTGTCAGGTTGATCTGTAAATTTATAGAATGAAGAAGGTAACGGTTATGGGGAAAACTCCAACCTTGCAGTATGCTTAGAATAGAATAGTTTTTCATAGTTTCAGGATAAAAATAGGAGGCCATCAGGGTGACATATTTTCCCCTTCTCTTGCAACTCAAACTACAGAGGCGCTGAAATAATGACTCTGTTACTATTGTTATTTCCAAGGTTTGAGGATTGCTTTCACTCTTCATTTGTATTTTGAAAAGTTGTAACAAAAGTGATGTGTGAAGCCATTGTTATCAAGCTCATTGTTGTCTGAGGAAAGGAAAGAAGTCTATATATCTTCTCAAAGAGGCAAGGCATTTGTGCCATAGTGAAGGGTACTTAAGAGTCTGATTTTGGGTTGTGTGAGAAGTCTACCGCCTGCAAGCAGCAGCTGCAACTTAGGAAATATAGTTGTTCAAATATAAACAGCTAAGTAAGGATGTAACCCAGTGTTTATAGACAAGTGGACAGATACCATTGGTAGCCGTGCTTGTGATGCTTGGTGAAATCTTCAGACAGCTTTGAAGATTGCAGTCAATACAAGCCTGCACCTAACCCACAGCTGGAGAAAGGAGCAATGAATTGTAAGCCTGTTTTATTGCATTTCGTGGCTCAGGCAATGGAAAGGAACATCTACAACATAGCATCATCCTTATTATTGATATTAATAATAGTAATAAGTAGATTTTAGAGCCCTTACAATGAATCAGGTGGCATATCATAGACCTTAGTTAAATTCTTACATAATCTCCATTACAACATAACAAGGTAATTAATGTCATTATTATCATAAAATAAAGATGCCATACATAATAAAATATTAAGGGAAGGATGTCATTGTCCCAAAATTATTCATCATGAAAAAAGCTGTTCACATTCAGTACCTCAGAAAATCTTAAGTATTCTAAGGAATTATTTTAATTGTTAAATTTTGAACATGAGACTAGTTTGAGAAAGACACATTTATCTAAAATGACCACAATTGGTCCAAGTTTGGGATTGTTATGGAAGCAATCTAGTAAAATTGGTTTTTATAAAAAGCAAGCAAAGAAATTTAACATAGATTTATTAATTACTCCTGGAAAACATTGATAGAGCTCTTGACCCAAATCTGTGAATTTAAAATCCACTTTCTAAGGTCATGCATGTATTTATTGGATGGCACAACATTTCAAGAGATGACATCAAACATAGATTCAAAACTTTTGGATTCTCACACCACTTAAACAGATGCAAGCAAATACTCTGAAATTTGGATGGCGCCTGAGATAACAGCCTCAACTGAAAGGACAGTCATGCAAATGTTACTTACAAAGAGTTTGAATTAAAATATTTCATGAAGTGTCAGACTGGAGGGAAATGAACCTATAGCTCTGTCTTACTGTTTTGTTGCTGGGACAGAATACTCAGCACCTTACATTTAGGGAGGAAAGATTAAAGTTAGCTCACAGTTTCGAAGGTCACAGTCCGTTCATGGGCAGCTGATAATGGTGGAAGCACGTGGTGAAGATGGAGGCAAAGACAGGTCCTGATGGCACAGCAAACAGGAAGCTGAGTGAGGCAGGAAGGGAGAACTGGCATATCGCCTCCCAGGCCCCATTTCAGTGACCTCCTGCTTCTGGGAACTAGTGTATGCCCACACAGTCCTCACCTGCCAACAGCACATGGCTCCAAAGGTATCTCATCACATCCAAACACATGAGGTTTTGGGGGGACACTCCACATACAAACCACAACAACTTCTAATTTAATGTTAATTCACATATAATAAAATTTTAATAGGTACATGTAATTACTTGTATAAATATTACTAATCTTGTGTTTTGAGTTTCTACAGATCCCACAGAGTGTTCTAAAGTAGAAGTAATGCATCAGGTGAAGGTGGGCAAGTTGAATGGGAGGGCAGGGGTGATTTTTTCAGAACTTTAACACAGAGATCCAGTTATGAATTTCTGCTTGAATGCTCATGGAACCCTCTGATGTATAAGGAGTAGGCCCAGTTTATGCAGGACACATAGCTAAACATCTTCAGATCTATTAACCAGTCAATCCCTTAAGATAGAAATCTTGAAGATTTAGGAAAAATAAAAATAAGGCAAGTGTATACTTGATACTAGGCACCACTCTAGATTCTTTCTCTTCTTAAATATTCTCTAATTAAAAAAAAAAAAAACTATTACATGTAAATGGTCACTGTTCCCATCCTCGGTGAAGACCATGAGGTGTAAGTTACCAATGGCTGCATGGTTAGTAAATGACCCAGTCAATGTTCAGAGTTCATGGAATCTGGTTCCAAGTCCATTTTCTTTAACAGACTAAAATGGTTCTTTAATCGTGCCCCAATCCACTCCACCCCTTCCTGCCTGTGGCTAGTCTGTCCCCACTGTGTTACAGAACAGCCACACTCTCATGAGATCTAGATAACACATTCACGGACAAACAAAGAGGAATTGAAGTGGCTGGAGTATTAACCCTTAACTTTTCAAACGTGGAAATTTCTCTCAATAGTCAATGAAAGCTACAGAAACTCTCACCGCCATAACACATTTTACATATAACTTTAGAAATATTACAGCAGTCGTAAACTTTGCATATTACTTTAAGAGTGTTACAGCCCATCTAGAGATCCCAGGTCACAGACCCCTGAGCCAGACAACTGTGAACACAATGAACGCTTCCAGTTAAGAATTAAATTCTGAGCAACTGTGGCCACAGAGATTGAGTGATCAGCCTAGTGCAGAGCAGCTCAGAATACAAAACAAACCCCCAAATGAGGCAGAACCAGCACAGTGCAGATGAAGAAGGATGAGGTGGAACCAGTACAAGAAGAGAATCTGTGGGTGCTGAGCCCAGTACATCTTCTAGTATTTCTGGCTCACCCCAGGGTTATCAATGTAGATCACACATGACTGGAGAAAGGGAAGGGGAACCCACAGACGCCCTCCTCTGACCTCAATCCCATATACCATGAAAAGAAGCAAAGAATTAATGAGTCCCAGGGCAATAAGAAATCTCTGATCAGAAAATGAGCCCCAGTTTTGGAAGGAAATAGCAGCTTAGAAGAAGGTAATAGGGGATGGGCTTTGCTTGGAGGGGGAATTTTCTTTCAGTTTTGTTCCTGTGCCCACCTTTCCTGGGACTGTTTTCTGGCCAAAGCTGGGGAACGCAAAGAGCAGTGCCTGTAGCTAGAGTGGAGTAAACTTAGGGCAGTGTTGGGATGAGGGATGGGTGAGAACAGATGTAGGAGGCCCGGGTGGCTCTGAGCATCTTCTCTCTCCAGTCCCCTAGCGGTCAGGTGATTACAAGAGAAGAAGGTAGCTTTGGGAGATGAGCACTGGCAGAATTACACTGGGGGACACCCAGGCAGAACGCCCGTGTGTGTGGGCGTGTGTGTGTACATGTGTGAATACGGTGAGATAAATGGAAGTGACAGCAATACCGGAGGCTTTGCACCCTAACTCATGCCCTTCCACCATTCGTTGAAGGGGAAGTCAATATCTTTTAAGGGGCACTTTCTGTCTGTCCCTTGGGGCACACGTTACCAGCCTAGGAATCTGGCACATTATGGCAAATGTGAGTTTCTACAAGGAAAAGTCAACACACCTGAGGAGCACAAGCACTGTGTACATTAAACTATGGAGACAAGGGAAAGCAAAATTGATTGATTGGGTAGAACAAGAATTTCAATACAGAGGAAAATAATGATATAAGGAGGAAATTACACATATAAAGCCAGGAAGATAATTTGAAGGGAAACCACTGAAAGACAGTGGATAGAAAAAAAAAAAACCATTGTTGGAATAAAGAACTCAACCAGGAAGTTGAACAGTGAAATAGGTTTAAAAAAATTGAAGAACCTAAAAGTCAGGTTAAGGAATTTTGTGGGAAAATATCAGAAAGGGCTTATAAGAGAACACATGAAAGATAAATTCTGAAGATGTGGAGGAAAGCAGTAAAAAGTCAAAATCTATGGAATAGAAATCTCAGAAGGAGATAAAAGTCGATTGTGGCAGAAAGAACAAAGCACAAAATATCTGAAGAGATAATGACCAAGAGTAAAAAAAAAAAAAAGTAAGACGTCAAGTTTATAGTACTCACAAAGACTAGAATTCACATAAAACTTAAAAATATTACAACTAAATTCTTTACAAAATGTAAGAGCATCAAAGACAAAAAAAAAATGAAATGTCTCCCAGTGAGAAAAGCAAATTACTTTCATAGGAACAAGAATAAGAAAAACAAAATGGGCTAGAAATGTAGCTCAGTGTGAAGACCCTGAACTGGATTCCTACCTCACACCACCCTCCACCCCACACAAATCAGATTAATATCAGGCTTCTCAAACAACAACACTCAATGGAAAAGGATAATGATATTTTCAAAGTTTTGAAGGAAAATTGCATCTATGAAAGCTAAGATTCTCAAACATCCAGCTAAATATTTTTAATGTGAAAGTCTAATAAAGTCATTCGCAAGCACAATAAAAAAAATTAGCACCTGAAGACTCAATTTGAAATCACCCACAAGTAGTCCAGTGAAAAGATAAACAAATCCAGGAGAAGGTATCAAAATGTGGAAGACAATCTTATTGATAACTGAGTAAATATTATTTGTCAAATATATGGGCCCCAAATTGTGATGAAAAAAGAATGAGGAATCTATGAGAATATAGTAGTATTAATTTTGTCTATCAACTTGGCAAAGGCATGGTAATCAGATATTTAGTTAACCCACCTGTACCATTCTGTGAAACATCTTCTAGATGAGTTTAACACTTAAACTGGTAGACTTTAAATAAATGAGCTTACCCTACAAAATGTGGGTGGACTTTATTCCATTGGTTGAATTCCCTAAGAAAAAACACTGACCTCCCCTAAGGAAGAGAGGATTCTGCCAGCAAAGTTCCCTAGGACTTGAACTTTGACATAAACTCTTCAGTAAGTCTCCAGCGTTTCAATTTCCTCTGCAGAATTCGGGCTTCCAGTCCCTGCAAACATGAAAGCCAGTTTCTTTCTCTGAAATCTCTGTCTCACATAAATATATATATAAATACCTCACCTTACATAGGTAGATGCTATGTATTCTCTTTTTCCTGGCGAACTCTAATTAATACAGGTAGTATACTACAAAAAGCTAATGATATATCTAATTATATTTCTTAACTCCCTTCCTAAAGAATTCTTAGTGAAACCTAATATGTGATTTAGCAATTTAGTATATGCTGTACAATTTTAAATTAAACATATATATTTGTTAGCTCAGGTTTTTATTTAAATTCAGTATTGAGTACCTGGTCAAAAAATTTTAAAGATCACTGGTCCAAACAATGACTATAGGAGTATATGCAATGATATATGCTTAAGTTCATATTGAAAACTAAAATATATAACAAAATGGACATGGAGTCACACAGAGAAGTGGAAGCCAGTAGAAAGGGTGGCAAGCCAAAGTACCTACTTATTTTGAGAACAGAAACATATTGATAAGCTTACCACATTGATGGGAAAATAAATATTTATGAAAAACTACATACAAGTCATTTAAAAATATACAAGTTTAAAGTTCCAATTACTTTTTAATCTTGCTTTATAAATTCAAATTAAAGCTTCTTCAGTTGTTAATGAAGAAATATAAGTATGGACGCCCACGGCAAGTTTCAGTGATAAATAAAAGCCACTTAAGTGACAAAGCAAAATGGAGCTTAGAAAATGTTGGAGGGAAGAAAATACATGAACTTTAACACAGATTTATTTTTATCTCATATGTATTCATTTCTACCTTTGTGTGTAAATAGTAAAACGGATGTACAATTTTGTAAGAAATAAATATGCACGTGCCTGGGTGTGTGCTACAATTCTTATGCAGAGCACTGCCTCAGAGGCCACTCCCGCCTGCGAGCCTTCTTACAGTCCACCCTCTGGCAAATTCTCAGTCACTCTTTGTGTCAGTGTAGGTCAGGATGCACCTTCTGTAGCAGAGCCTTCCAGGGAGTCTGGACTGCAGGTAGCTGGGACACTCACAAGGCCAAGCCCCCCAGCACATCCATGTAGTTCAGAGAGTCAATTGCTGGTGATATGAATGAGAGTTACACTAAGTAGATTTTCTCTCTTCAGCAACTTGGCCTGAGACTCATTAACTAAATACACCAGCTAAACTGAGATAGGTGAGGTACATGCAAACATCTGGTAAGCGGGAACTGTAAGGTAGACATCTTTTCCTAAAAGTAAATGAAGGAATTTCATCCTTGCTTAGTTTAGTTGATTAGAGTACCGAGCTTTAGCTAGTCTTCAAAGAACTGCTGTTCTGACAGTATCTTCTCCCGACTTTTAATTTAAAAAACTTCAAATGCACAAAAAAGCTCTAAGAATAGTACAAAAAAATACCTGCACACCCTTCCTGAGATTGTTAATATTTTGCCACATTGATTTGATTTACGGAATACACTTGTCTTAATTACTTTTTCATCACTGTGACTCAATATCCAATATCCACAACTTTAAGGAGGAAAGATTTATTTTAGCTCACAGGTTCAGAAAGTCATCCACAGGTGGGAGGCTGGAAAATGGTGGAATCACATGGTGGGGTCACAGAGATCCTCACAGCAACATGGTGGAACTGAGAATCGTGGAAGGAAGGGTAGAACCAGAACACACCCCTCCAGGTCAAGCCCCAAGCCTCTGTGCCTTCTAGCCAGGTCCCACCTCCCAAGCCTACACAGTATCTACAGGTACATGAGGCTTTTGGGTGACACTCCAGATCCAAACCATGATATTATTCTCTCTTTCTGAGCTGTATTTGGAGTTTCATTGTAGACATTCTGACACATGAATGACACTTTGTCCCTAAATACTATGAGATGAATATTGTCTCTTTCATAATCCCACAACATTGTCACAGCCAAGAAATTCAACATTAATTCACTATTATCATCTAAGTCCATCTTCAAATTTTTCTAATGACACCAAAGTATCTTTTAGAAATATTTAAGTTTTGGATCCAGATTCCAATCCAATCAAGGTTTTAGTATTGCTTTTGGTTGTTTTTTACTTTAACACTGAGTAGCCTCCTGGCCTTTGGGTTTTTCATGATAGCGTTTTTTAAAGAGCTCAGGTCAGTTGTTGTATAGCATGTTTTTTCTCCATTCCTAATTAGTCTGGTTGTTTCCTCAGGATCAGAGTGAAAACATTTGAAGAGCATGACACCAACAGGCCGCCTGATCTCCACCGTACCACACGGGGTGGCCTTGTTTTGTCACTGTGTAGGCTAACTGACCCATGGCAAAGGCAATTTTTTCCTTCAAAGCTACCAATCTGTGGATGGTGGCACTTTGAGACAATGTGAATAATCTGATCTCCAATACATTTTTAGCCAATGTCTTTAGGACTGATTTTTAATATTTTCCTCAATCATTTATTAAATCGGGGGTTGCAAAATAGCGATTCATTCATTCTCTCCCTTCTCCCTCCCTCCATCCCTCTCTTTCTCTATGCTGTAGATCAAACCTAGTACTCCCCATGGGGCTATACCTTTGTCCCAAAATGATGATTTTCTAATTCCATCAATCTATGTACTAGTTGGAATTCATTAAAGAAGAATGTTCCTTTTATTCTACCTTTTAATGACTTATGGTTTGGGGCTTTTTGTTGTTGTTGCTGTTTTCATTTTAATATAGTATGTCCCAACCTACTGCCAATATTATTCCTTATGATGCTCAAAATCTCCCAGATTTGGCTTCTGTTATTCAGTTGCTATGACTCTAAATGTTCTGCCAAAGGAATGTGGCATAACCTGGGCTTTAGAGTCAAACATCTCTTTGGAAACCTGCCACTTATTAACAGAGTGGCAATAAGTGAGTTAATTAAAGCTGTGGTAACTCAATTTCTTTACCTACAAAAGAATGTTAATAACACCTACTTCATGGACAGGAACCTGTCCTTCAGCTTGCTGTTGCATTCCCAGTATCTCATTTACCCAGAAGCCACAGCCTGTTGACTGTGGAAAGGACCCAGAAGAGCAACTGGTACGTAATAGTAGCATAATAGGTTGTTAATATTGCTGCTCAGGCTTACATAATACAATATGGCCTCATTAGTTAACTACTACTAAGCCCTTTTTTATATGTGAACCTTCTTATCAGCCAGTCAAAAAAAAAAAAAAAGAAAAAGCTGGAGGGTGACATTACAACCAGTTCAACTTAGCAAAGAACAGATTATGAGGATGATGAATATCTGAACAGTACTTAACATGTGACAGGAACTGTTATTCCTTCCAACAAGTCTATAAAGCAATCTCATTGTCTTCATTTTAAGAGCCCGAAGCTGAGCATGTGTAGCACATGCCTATAGTCCCAGCACTTCGGGAAGGTGAGGCAGGAAGAACTCAAGTTCAGGCCCATTCCAGGCAACTCAATGACTTCGCAAGACCTTGTCTCAAAATGAAAAAGGGAGGGGGGATGTAGCTCACTGTGAAGGTCCTGGATTTAATCCCTAGTAGCAATTTTTTTTAAGAGACTAGTAAAGTGAGGCTTAGAAAGCTCAAGTTAACTGTCACACCCCCAGCAAGTTGGGGGCTAGAACTCATTCACCACTGACACACTTTTAGGAGCGTCCTTGTTCCCACTATGTTATGTTAGGGAGAGCTTTTTTAAAAGGTAAATAAAAACAGAGTGTATTCTTTATACAGAAGACTATCAAGTGATACATGCAATATTAATTGAAAGAAGGACATGCACACATAGGGCCTGGTGGTGGCACAAGCCTGTAATCCCAGCACTCTGGGGCACTGAGGCAGGAGGATCGCAAGCTCAAGCCCAGACTGGGCAAGTTAGCAGCTTAGTGAGACCCCATCTCAAAAATAAAAATAAATAGTAAAGAAAAAAATGAATAGGGATATAGCTCAATGTGCAGGCCTTCGGGCTCAATTCCTAATACAATAAGGACATGCACAGAGCTGACAATGGAGATGTAAGATTTTTGTCCTAACTCCTCTAACATCTTAGTTTAAAAATATCATATTCTGGAAGATGCTAACATCATTTCAAGGGAAGTCCTCATTTCCAGAACTTAAGCAACTAAAGCAATTTCTGCCTTGGAAAATGAAAAGTAGAAGCGAGCACTTAACCTCATCCAGCGCTTTACGGCAGCCCTCAGTGAGAGATCTGGCTACATCTGAACAGCTCGCCAGATGGTCCAGCTGTGAGAGCGTTATTGTTTTCTGCCAATTCATATTATTCCCATGGCTTCACAAGTTCTGGTTCTTGAACCTTCAAAAGATGTCACAGCTTTTTCCTGAAGCGATGAGAAAAATAATAGGTTTCCCCAATCTATCACAAAAGATTCACCTGGAGGATAACTCACAGGCGAAAGTCAATGCTTTTTGTATTCTCCTTTAAAAAGCTGAAGGTTTAGTTTGTGAGACCTTTCCCTTACAAGAGGGACCCTGGGTTTGTCAGAAAGCCTTCACGTGAGCAAGACATGGGCCGTTGCTACAACTGTCAATTACTTAATGCACTTGGTGAAAAACGATGCCTGTCCAAGGCCACTTTGTTATTTCTCTTCAGTGTTCTGCAGAATTGCTTTCCTGATGTCACTGGGGTGAGTGTGCCACTCATTCCAGGCGCTACATGTTCCCGGCTGTCTATATCTACAAGGAAGATAAGCAATAAGGGTTCACCCAGTGTGAGTTACAGCCCAATAATTAACATCTTGGGCACAGGAAAAAGCAAAGCTGAGGGCACTGCAGCCATTCAGACAGTTAGGCATGAATTACCACACTGTAATTCAGGGCCTGAAGCCTCTTCTCTACGCAGAGGCAGATGTCTCTTTTACTAAAAGGGCGAAACTGGTAGGAATCTGAAGGGAAGAAAAGCATAGTTTTTGTTGTTGTTGTTTCTTGTTGAATGCTAGAGTGACCTCGTTACTGTTACTGCGCCAGAATCTGCTGTATATAATATTCATCTAAATTCCCCTGAAGGAGCGCTTTCATCCCAGCCTTTATCAGTCTCCCTGTGAGTACATAGCGGATCTCTGCATTTCTAGTCTTCATACTTTTCCCTTGTACCAGTACATGAAAGTTCATCTAGCAATAAAGACCACAACAAAAACATCTTCTTTCTCCTCCAAGACTCAGCTGGAGTCGATATTTGAGTGTGTATGTGCACGTCCTTGGGCGTCCAAGGAAAGCAAGCAATCTAGAACCCTCTTCCCAAGGCCTGCCTGGGATTCAGACGTATCACCCTACACTCATCTCCTGTCTCCCATTGCTCCAGCCACACTTGTTGCGTTGCCGATCATCACGCAGGCCAAGCATACACACATGGAGGGGTTTATCATGCCTTCGATTTGGAACATTCTCCAAGCAGACATGCGCGTGGATGGCCATCCCACCTCACGGGACTGTGTTTGGTCTCTGTGCAAAAGTCAGGTCCTCACAGATGAAAGAAAAAGAAAAGGCATGAACTAGAGTGAATTGCTAAATTAGAGAATGAATTAATATATTCCCAGCACCAATGAATGGAAAAATTTTTCAAAAGAATGAAAATACGTGTCTTTTAATTCAGCTCTTTTAACTCTTCTCCAAATATACCCCCATTCTAATTGAAATTATTAGCTAGTTTGAGATGTAAGAGTTGGGTACACTTTCAAGAATTTGAGGGGAAAAAATTTTGCTCTGAAAATGAATAATGTCTTCTAGAACCCACTTCTACTTAAAGATATCATAGATTAGGAAGAAAAATATTCTCTGACCCAAACTGTTTATAAAATGTGAATTTTAAAACATTGTGAAAAATCTGTCATTTTAGAGCCTATGATGAATTTCTGTAGAGCTTAAAAAGGAAATACATTAATGGGATTTTGATTACAAATGACAACTCAGTGGGTTTATCCTACAATGAAATTGCTAAGTCTAAGGAAATTAAATTTCTCAGTATAATAACGAGTGAGAATTTTCTGTTTACTCCAGAGGACCTTCTAGACCTGAGGAAGAAGGAAGATGGAGGAGCATCTTTGTTGAGAGAAGTTGGACACAACCAAACGGGGACAGACAGAGAGGAAGACAGTAAGGAGAACACAGGAAGAAAATTACGGTCCTGCTCATGCAAGCAGGTTCAGAACTCCTAGGTATTAACAAACTCACTCTCTCTCCACTGGTAGATATACTTAATACATGAAAGCAGGTGGATTGTTTTAGTGATGGTAATCCAGAGAGACAGAACTGGTAAGATAGAGATGTGAAGGGACTTCTTGGGGGCAATTGGCTCATTTAATCATAAAGGCTAAAATGTCCCGTGACCTACAAGCTAAAGAACCAGCAAAGCCCCTGTAGTGTGGCCAGCTCAAGTGGGAAGGCCTTGGAGTAAGTTAAGGGGTATGTTGAAAACTTCAACTATCATTGTGGATTTATCTATTTCTCCATCCTGTTTTATCAGTTTTGGATGCTATTATGGTTTGGATCTCTAATGTTCTCCCAAAGCCTCATGTGTTTGGACACTGTGACACACCGATGGAGTCACATTAAGAGGTGGGGCCTGGCCAGAAGGGGTGGGACACTGCAGCTTGACCAGGAAGGGGTGGATCCCGAGGATATGACCCGGAAGGACATAGGCTCGATCTGCCCCTCCTTCCTCAATCGGTTCCTATTTGTCATGCCATGAAAAGCATTTCCTGCAGCTGGGCCTCTGCTGAGCTTGTCTCCCCCATCATCAGACACGGATGAAGGTACTGAGACCTTAGGGACCTGTGAGCTAAAATAAATCTTTCCTCCCTTAAGCTCTGGGTGTATTGTGTCCCAGAAATGAGAAAGTAACAAAGACTGAAGCTCAGTTGTTAGGGATACCCACAGTTAGGTTTCTTACGTTTTCTTAATGAATTCACTTCTCATTATTGAGTAATGTCCTTCTTTATTCCTGGCAATAGTCCATGTCCTGAATTTTACTTTGTCTGATGTTAACATAATCACTCTAGCTTGATTAGTACTTACACAGTATATCTCTTTTTTAATTAACTAATTCTCAACATATCCAGGTCATTATTTTTGAAATAAAGCTCTGTGAATAGTTGAGAAATTTTTAAAATTCCTCCTTTCAATCCTTAATTGGTTTGTTCAGCCATTTATATTTAACATATTTATCAATATGATCGAGCTATAGTCTACCAGTCTTGCTATCAGCTTTCTATTTATCTCATCTTTTTTCTCGTCTTGTGTATATGTGCTTTTTTTCTTGCTTTTGGAGTCTGATGAGTTGTTTTGATATGTACCTACACAGCTGATAGAATAGTCATTTTACTAATGGTCAGAGCCATCACCATAAACTTCCTGTATTTATTTATTTATGTACTTACTAATTAGAGGATCTTGCTCTGTATTCCAGGTTGGTCCTAAACTCATTATGTAGCCTTAGGCTGCCCTCAAATTCATGGCAATCATCCTGCCTCAGTCTCCTGAGTGTCAGGATTACAAATGTGAACTACCATGTCAAGTTTATATGTTGCTAGGAATCTAACCCAGAGCCTTGTACTTATCAGGCAAGCACTGTAACTGCTGGACTAATCCCTCAGTCCCAAATTTACCATTTTTAAGAACATGTAAAATCTGTTCTCTGACCAATTTTGAAATATATAACACATTATTGACTATGATCTTCTTGCTATGTGAGAACTTTTCTTCGTCTAGCTGGAGCTTTGTGTCCTTCCAGTCACTTCTCCTCAATTTGTTACAACCGCCCCCCCGCCCCCAACCTCTAGTAACCAGCACTCTCTTCAATTCTACAGCTCTGGCTTTTTACAATTGGACTTTATATACCTCATTTAAATGTTTCAGTAGTTAGCCTAGGATTTCCGAAACCCTCTTCAGGTAGCATTCTACTGCTCCGTGTTAAGCAGAGTCCAACCTGACAGGAGAGCACTTTTCACTTTTTATATATATCCTTTTATATTATGTGCTATTGTTTTTATATATCTTACTTTCAGATACACTGTTAAATCAGACTACGCTGCTGCTACTTAATCACTTACATTTCAGAGCAATTAAAAATAAGGAAAAATGTCTTCCATGTGTATTATACTTTTATTTTAAACTGTTCTCAGGGATCTTTATTACTTCGCGTAGGTCTGACTTTCTATCAACCTCTTTCAACCTTGAAGAAGTTCCTTTCATATTTCTTGTAGTACAGGCTTGCCGACAATGAATTCCCTCAGTTTTTTGTCAAAATAAAGATCTTCATTTTGTCTTCAAGTTTGATAGATTTTTTCACTGAATTGAGCTGACTTTTTCTTTTAGCACTTCAAAGACTTTATCGTCTTTTGGTTTATGTAGCTTTTGACAAGTCTACTGAATGCTTATTGCTTCATAGGTGATACGTTTTATTTTTCTGGCTGCCTTTAGATTTTTCTTTCATCTCTGATTTTCCGTTACTTGAAGAGGATAGTCTTGGTTGAATTTATTCTTCTTGCTGTTTTTTGAGTTCATTTCTTTGATGTCTGTAAATTTCTCAGCCATTAACCCCTTTAAATGAGTATTCTGCCTCTTTCTTTAATCTTCTCCTTTTGAGATTCCAACAACATATACGTTAACTGAGCTTATACTGTCCTGCAGCTCTGGAAAGCTCGTATCTGGCTGATTTCTTTCCCCTAACTTTTTTCTTTGTGTTTTAGTATAAGTAGGCAAGTGCTCTAACCATTGTGCTATTCCTCCGGCCTGTGTTTCCGTATAAGCGATACATACTGATCTATATATTCACCAACTCTCCTCAGATGTGCTGAGTCTACTAATAAGCCTGGCTAGGTCATTTGTCATCTCTGTCATATCCCTCACCTCGCTCCAGAGCATTTGCAACTTCCATGTCTTTGGTGATATTCCTCACCTGATTATGCATATTTACACATTTTTTCCAAAAGAATTCTTAGTGTATTAATCACTTTATTAGTTTCGGTTCCTTTCAAAAAACAGAATTTATAGATCTTAGCACAAAAAGGTCTATTAGGAAGGCTTACAAGTCCAGTGATAGAGGTGGTCCAAGATGGCTGCTCTGCCAAGCAGTAGATCTCCCATCCAGGACTGCAGAACAGCCGGTGAGGTGAGAATCTGCTGTAGAGCTCAGGTGAAGATCAACGACTGAAGATCGGCGACCGAAGGGCAGCAACAGCCAGACAGGCACACGTCGAGGCTGGAGCAAATCTGTGCTGACGACCTGCGGCTTCCGCAGACAATCGCAAAGGCGAGAGCTTTCCCAGAGGAAGAGCCGGAACAATCTTCCCTCTTCCTCCCTTTTATACCTTTGGAGTTCCAGTTGGCCCTCCCACAGCTGGGTGGGTGCTCTTCTCTCATTGGCCAGCCCACAAATGACTCACACTCTAATCCCAGCAAGTTCCTGAGCCCAGTCCAGGGTGGTTGACCAATTATAATCCTAACGGAGGTGTGGGTCCTGATTCCATCAAGTTGACATAATCCCATCAAAGGGAAACAATCACAGCTGTTTCAGATTCTCTGGCTAGCAGAAAGGGAATCTGTCCTTCTCCCACAGCGGTTTTGGATACACAGTGTTCTCTAGCTTAGGAGGTGGTGAGGGTGGGGAATGAGGCCGAGGAAAGGGGAGGGGGTCAAGGCTTGTTCCTTGTCTTCTTCCACCCTCTCTTCAGGCAAGATCTGTGGCTCTGGGGCACAGGTAAGACTTGCAAGAGGCATGACACTTCTCAGGTCCTAGATCACAGAGGTCTCCTTGCCTTTCTTCTCGACACTGAGGATCGGATTGTCCTTTCACCCATCCCAGCCACAGTGCCTTTAGGGTTCAAGATTTGTTGCTGTCCCCTCCTCACCCTGCCCGGCATCTTTTCCTTCAGTATATATTTACATGATTATATTCATATTGGGAAATTGGTACAGATGTATACCATACCTTGTCCTTTTTTATCTCTTTATCCCATCAACATTCCCCTTCTCCCCTTTCTCTGACTCATTTCTATCTCTAAAAAGCTTATCTTTTTGTCTTTGTACCATCTTTCCTTTTATTCTTTTATTTATTTATATTTTAAATCACTCATATAAGAGAACTCACAGGGTATTAACTTCCTGTGTTTGATTTATTTCACTACCATATCTCAAAGCTTTTGCTCCTCAAAGGGGACTGGATCGACACACAGCCTGTGGCTTTCTAACAGAAGTAATTGCTTCCCTCATCTACACTCATATCACAGACTTAGGCAGTCTTTAGATTTCCACCGTGCCTTTAATTTTTCTCGTGAATATTTAAAATATTTGTATTTTTCTGCATCCAAGTAGATGCAGATCTACCTTGTTTCTGTGACAGCCCGATGTTCTATATTCTCATCTTAGCCCCTGCCTAAACTTTAGCAATTAAGATATTTTCCAGAAATTCCTTAGCATTTCCCAAGCTCTGCCATGGTGGCCCATTCTCTCTGCCTCTTCTCCGAGATCCCTGATTTTCCTTAGACTCAGGCTGGTTGCTTTCCCCGTGAACTAAATATTCTGAAAAATTCAGGAAAATGTATAATTTTATCAGGTGTCTGAACTGTTCTTGTTGTTAGGATAGGAACAACCCTCTTCCCAGATTTCTGCGTCCTAGTCAGAGGCCAGAATACTCATTTTTAGAGTGATTCTTGCTCTATGCTCTAATTTCCCAGTGGGGAGCTAACTTTCTGTAAAAGCCCATTGCATCCTGTAGCTTGCTAGGGGAATTTTGCAAAGAAAAAAAAAGAGATACACATGCTTGAGATGCCATAGCGAAAGAGGCCAGGAACTGGCCAATGATCAAGAGGTGATGAGCAATCGTGGTGACAGCAGGCATTCTCAATCAAGGGTGAAAGGCAACCACCAGAAGAATGTATACAGTGGGGAAATTTTTGTGGGACGATCTCTAACTTTCAAAAGGTGTGTATGAAGAAGAGTATAATTTTATGTGGCTATCTATGAAAGGATAGTTGGTGACGAATTGCTGAAATGACTCTGTTTAGCCACCTTATAGGGATGCAGCTGAACCATTACAGATTGTTTTTGTCACTGATCCTGAAGTACTGTCTGTGGCCTAAAAGTAGGAGACACTAAGCTCTTTGTGCAAAGGCAGTTGAACCAAACTGATGAGCCTGTTCAGGCTCCCAGGTTTCACCACACTCCTTAATTGAGTTCTCTGAATTGTACCACAAGAGCCAAAAAGAGCTCAACACTTTTGGGTGCCTTCATTCTTTACAAGAAATCATACAGCTTGGCTCCGTTTGTTAGCCTGTTAAATATTTTCATGACAGACCCAATGTTTAATTTTTATCACTTTGCCACGACAAAAGGGAATCAAATCTTAGAGGCCATCTCAGCCCCTATATAATTTTTTCCAACCCAGCAAGATCAGACGGTCTGATTTCCTTGCTCAGTGTTTCTGGTAGAAAAGGCAATTTTCAAGACTGAAATAGCAATTTCTTAGCCATCACTGAAGCTCTTAAAATCCATTTTTTAAACTCCCATAGACTTCCATGTGTAAATGAAAGAAGACTCCTGGAAATACACATTTTTCTATTTTGAGAGATAACTCACTCAAGCATAAAGTTAATACAATTTATTACACCAAAAGTAAAGTTGCATTAGAGTGAGCTCATAACAGATGAGTAAACACACTTCAGAAGAATGAAGTTGGCATGTCTGCTGCCCGGAGTGTGTCTCCTTCAGGTTCAGTGCCTCCATAAATATCTCATTCGTGTGTCAGCCTTGCTCACATAGGAGAGGCTGGTCCTGCTTAGAAAGGTGTGCTGAAACACCTTTCATCCCTGAAAGCATCAGCACAAACCCTAAGTTGGGTGCCTAGCCTAACTGGTTATTCTGAAAGAGATTAAGCATTCTATCAGTATTTTAAATAACATTGACAAAATAACACTGCATACCTTCTGAGTCACACTACTCTAGTCTATATCCTAGGATTAATGAAAACTTATTAGCTATATGAACTTAGGCAATAGGGTTAATTCATCTGAACTTCAATTTCTTCATATCAGAATAAAAATTTTAACATTGCCAAGAAGACTTGTGAGGAGACACATGCAAATAACTTAACATGGTGCCTAGCACACAGTATACCCAGGTTGGAAAGTTACCACCACCATCACCATCGCTACTACTACTACAGAGAACACCAGGCCACCCTGCTACCCTCCCTGCCCCATCAGTCCATCATTTGACACCATCTTGGGTGTCATTTGTATTCTATGCTCTGCTCCAGGAGTTTGTGAAAGTAAACATATAGAATTTTTCCCTTCTGCCATTTATCAGAAAAAAAAAATCCTGTCTTCTTGAACCTAAGTTTCCTCTCAGATGGAACGAATCAAGACACTTGCCCAACTCTGTGCAAGTGGCCCATGAAATCTTGTGACCTCAACTGCCATGTTTGTCTCATCCTATGCCAATCTCTGATAGTAAGAATGTGTGTGACACTCATTCATGGAGTTGAAGCAGAAAGAGGGTGAATTATATGTGTCTAGGAGAGAACAAGGTATGGGAAGACTTGTCCAAAGAGAGGAGATTGAACTGTGCCTTAAGGGAAGGCAAGACATTTACTAGACAAGCATGAGTTGTTCCATGAAGGTATCTCAAAGAGTGAATGATGAGTCACGCTTGGAAATGACAAGATGGCTTGGAAGGAAATGGGAAGAGCTAAGAGCTCTCATTTATTTGGCACTTATTGTACATAGTATATAGCTAGGGATCTTGCAAATACTTTCCTTAATCTTCACAACTGTCTAAGAAATAGTTGAAAAGGCTTTTTCCACTTTACAGGATATACTTAGCTATGCCAAAGTAAGCAGAAAGGCATACACAATGTGTTAGTTTTCTGTAGCTGCTATAACAAATTGTCAAATATTCAGTAGCTTAAATCAACACAAATTCATAGCCTTAAAGTTTGAGAGGCTAGAACTCTGGCACAAACATCACTCAACTCAAATCAAGATGTCTGGGGAGAATCCATGCTCCTGTTCTTTTCCAGTTCCTAGAAGCTTCCAGCACTCTTGGCTATGACTCTCTTCCCATCTCCAAAGTCCTCTGGTGGACTTTCTCACACTGGGTCACTCTGACCTTCAGCTGCAGTCTTGATCCTTTCCGACTCTGGTCATCTACTGGACTTTTAAGAATCCCTATGATTATAGTGAGTCCACTGAGAGATAACCCAAAGTAATCTTATTTTAAGGTAAGCTGGTTAGTAACTTTAATTCCTTCAATAAACTAAATCTCCCTTTGCCATATAGCCTAACTACAGAAATCAGTACATGAACATCTTGGAAGGGCAGAATCACATGGTGACAGAGCTATTGGGCTATGGTAAATTTGTATTTTACACTAGATCATTAGAAAAGCAGCAATGGTTTTTAAGTACTGGAGTGATATAAGTCTGTATTTAACAAAGTAATTCTTGTGTCAGAATGTAGCAAGGTTTTGACACACTATATATATGCACGAAATTCTCAAGTTCAACGTAAACATAATGTATCATTCATATATATATATGGGGAAAAAGAACATAGCAAGGAACTGAAGAAAAATATGGCATTTGAGAATCCAGTGAAAATTAATGAAACAGTAGGTAGAAAAAAAAGGGGGGGCATGGATTGAAGGATAATAAGAAGCCAGAATCATCAAAGCTTAGCGAATACTGGGTAATGGAAAGGAAGGATTCAGTGTTAGCTTCCCCTTTACTATGACAAAATAATTAGCACACACAACTTAAAGGAAGAGACATTTGTTTTGGCTCACAGTTTCAGAGGTTTCAGTCCATGATCAGAAACATCACTGGTTGTCTGATGGCATCTGGGAAGCAGAAAGCAGGGAGATGAAGGGAGGGGCTAGGGCCCAGATATAGTCCCCAAGGTCATCCATGTAGGCCCTTCCTCCTCATAGCTCATGTGGCTGTGAACTCAGCAGTGGGCTAACCCACAACCCAATCAACTTTCCATACAACTTGAGAAACAAGATTAACTGGCACAGTCACTACAATGAAACTCGGTTGTGCTACTTAAGACGACTGGGGGGATACAGTTTGTCTTTACATTTCAGCGTGCCTGCAACTGCTTTGTAGCTCATTTGTTTCAGCCATTCATTTGCTCAAACACTTGTTCAATGCCTGGTACATACCAGGCTATTGTTGTAACACATAATTTGGTAACACCAGTGAAGCCAAAACACAAAAATCCTGACCTCAAGGAGCTTCCCCATTGAGAGAGAAAGGCAAAATAAATAAGTAAATAAATACAGTGTATATTAGATACACTATTCCAGTATATTAATATAACATATAATACATAGTAGATATTAGTTCAAGACATTGAAAAATGGAAAAAGCAAAATAAGTGTTATCAGGAGAGCTGAGGGGCGGAGGGTGCGAGGGAGAGATGTCATGTTCCAGGTGGTGATAGTAACCTCAGTTAGAAGGTGGCATTTGAGAAAACACTTGAAGGAAGTGAAGGAATTAGCCCTGTGGACATCTAAGAAGCTGCATCTACCAAGCAGCAAGTGAAGAGCCCAGTGGTGGAAGACTGCAATGTATTTGAAGAAAAGACAGAAGGTGAGCAAGGGCGCAAGTGGCAATGATTCTGCTCCTCTCAAGAGAGATAGATTGGCGTGGCTTGGGTTCTTACAAGAAGACAGCAGACGAGAGCAAAACAGCCTCACAAGCCCTGCCTGGACCCAGAAGGGAAGTGTTCCATCTACACCTGGTCTGCATCCTGCTCGGCACCTTGGTCCCGTGTGTCTTCTCTTGATATGCAGTGTATCCCAGTAAGAACTCACACTGGTAGAAATCTAATTATATGTCAGGCTCTACAAAAACTAACACAGCAGAGAGTAGTAAAGCTTAGGAGGGTGGGAAAAAAATGGTCAAGCAAGATATATATGGTTATATATTTCCAAGTTGTGTGTTATCAGCATGTTGATGAATCTGTAGATCATGCATACACAAAAAAAAAAGCAATCAGCACAATTGGACCTAGAAGAAACCCTGTGCCATGGTAGATAGATCAGGCCCACTTCATTGCTGAGGACATATGTCATGATGATGTGACTAGAAAGGCCTCTAGGATTCAATCCTCCACAGTCCAGCTTCAAAGCCTACCCACCCGGCTGCACCTCCACACATCCCCAACTTCACACGGAGCTAAAGAATACCAGAAAGAAGTCCTTTCTGTCCTAAAGAAAAAAATGAAGAAGAAGAAGGAGGAGGAGGAGGAGGAGGAGGAGGAGGAAGAAAGAAAGAAAGAAAGAAAGAAAGAAAGAAAGAAAGAAAGAAAGAAAAGCCTTTCTCAATGATCTCTAAAATCTCATCCAAGACTTGGATGGGCAACATGGCAGCTTCTTACACCTATGCTGAATGAGTCCTCCATCCATCCTCTAATGGGTAGGTGCTATCCGCCACCTACAAAGTGCCAGGCTCCATGCTAGGACTTTTTGCCATGACAAGAAGGACTTGGCAGAGAGAAAGTGTGTGCCAAAAAAGAAAAGTGGGGCCACAGGAGATATTTCACTTATTTGAAGTTTTGCCTGAGGCTGTGTTCGCATTCATCATTTGGTAACCATGAAGTCACCACAGTGTGACGATGCTCATCCTTTCTGCTGGGAACTCTCCCTCCACCGCTAACTGCCTCCCATCGATAGCCTGACTCTTGTCAGTTTTGTCATGCTGTTATTACATACAGTAATGGTGTGTAAGATATTAGCCTGTCATTATATATAAATGTGTCTAAGGAAAACTCATTTCCAAGAATCATTTTTGAAAATGAATCCAGAAGAGAGGTAAAAGCTTATTTTCTGTCTCCAAGGACAACATAAAGTAACTCTGAGGCTTATAATGAGAACCATTTAAGGTGGATTTTGTGCCCCGTGGGAATACAAAAGCCACAAACACATTTTGGGATGTTACATAAAGCCCAGGAAAGAGTTAAGCTGGAAACAGGAATCAGTTTTCATCTCTGATAACTGTGCCATGCCTTGAGGCTATGAGCAACCCAGCCCACTCCCCAACTTACCATTTGTCTATTTATTTTATTATGGTTAATAGCACGTGACCAGAAAATCATTTATGCTATTTTCCCTTTGGTGCCATTAAGTTTAATTTCCTTATTTCGGTAATACAGCACCAGTGTCTTGTCTGACATTAGAACTTCTTTCTTCCAGTCACTTACTAAAGTAATAGTTTAATTGATTTTGAAATACGTAAATTGATTACAAAATATGCAAAATTAAATAATTGCAAAATGTATTTCATACAGGATTTAGGATCTCACTTAGGGTAGAGTGCTACCTGGATGCCCAGTAGTTTCCCAGTAAGTTTCTGACAGCTTCAAACATGGAGGGTAAATTCTACGAAAGCAGAAAACAGGTGTCCATACAAGCATTTCTACATGTGGCCCATGTTGAAGAATGTGCATAAGGTGACCAGACTATTCCCAGTCACCTCTGATCCTACATAGAACAGCCCAAAGAGGTTGTCCATGAAACAGGAAGGAAAAAAATTTAATTCATCCAGAAGATCAGGATTCCATGTGTGGTGCCAGGGTCAAAGCCAGGACCCATGCACACTAGGCAAGCACGCTGCCACTGAGCCACAACCCATCCTCAACTATAGGATACTTTTTAGACTTTAACAAGCATTCATTAAAGACCTTCAGTCCATAAGCAAAGAACTATTCTGGAGGTTAAGGGCAAAATAAAGGCAATGTAGATACTGTGCCTGCCCTGCCCTATGGCTAATAGCCTACCCCATACCTGCACAAAGAACCCACAGTGACCTCCAGGTCCCAGTTCGCCTTCCCTCCAAGCCTTCCACTACTCAGTGGTGTCATTTGTCTAGGACCTTCAGCTGATTATCCAATTTATGGGCTCCGGAGCTAGATTGCCTGCGCTCGAGTCCTAACTCAAATATTAGTTCTATGTTTTTGAGCAATTTTTCTTTTCTGTACCTCAGTTTCTTCATTTGTAAAACAGGATTAAAAACTGAATCTCCCAGAGCTTTTCTGATGATAAAAGGACCTTATATCTGTAAAATGCTCAGGTCCACACCTGGAACAGTGTAAACGTGCACTTATATTAGCTACTACTTGGCTTATCATTGCTCTTTTATGGTGCATTATATTTTTCATTAAGCTAATATTGATTTCTACTAGAGTGTATTTTAAATAGAGATATCTTTATTGTTCTTTAGACTGACACCTGATCATTATAAAAAAATTAAATTATGTAGAGAAAGACAATGTTTCTTTGTAATTCTACTCCCAAAGATAAACACGGTTTAAAAATTGGCAAATCCTGCCTATTTAACAATACACAGAGGGTCTGAAGGAATAGTGCAGTCGTTAGAGTGCTCGCCTAGTGTCTTACTTTCTTTCTCGTCACTGTAATTCAGTACCTGACATGTACAACTTTAGGGAAGAATGACTTATTTTTGCTTATAGTTTCAGAAAGTCACTGTCCATTCGTGAGTAGGTGGCTGAAAAATGGTGGAATCAGACGGTGGGGGCCACAGCTAGAGCCAGCACCAGAGCTCCGGGAACAGAGATCCTCACAGCAACATGGCAGAACTAAGAGAGGTCAGGGAGGAAGGCCAGACCCACCACACACCCCTCCAGGCCAAGGCCCAAGCACCCACCCCTTCCAGCCAGGATCCATGTCCCAACAGTACACAGTATCCACAAGAACACGAGGCTTTTGAGGGACACTCCAGATCCAAACCATGACAACCTAGCAAGCACAAGGTCCTGAGTTTGATTCCTCAGCACCACACCAGCCAAGCATGGTGGCACATGTCTGTAATCTCAGCACTGGTGAGGCTGTGGCAGGATAGCTGTGAGTTCAAGCTCAGCCTGGCCTATTTAGTGAGCTCAAGGTTAACCTGCAGGACTGCAGAGTGAGACCCTGTCTCAAAAAATAGAAACAGAATATACAGAAGTCTGAGCATGTACCTCAGTGGTTAGAGCACTTGCTTAGCAGCACGAGGCCCTGAGTGATTCCTCAGTACCTCAAAAAGTGGGTGTGGTGGCACAATTCTGTAATCCCAGCACTCAGAAGGCTGATGCAGAAGGATTATTGTGAATTCAAAGACAGCCTGTACTACATGGTAAGTTCAGGACCAACCTGAACTCTAAAGCAAGTCTCAAAAAAAAAAATAATAATAATACCACACACACACACACACACACACACACACGCACGAATATACTTTCAACATAAATATATGATACTATATATACTGTTTTACAAACACCTTATTTGTTAGAGTGTTGAAATCATCTACTTGTATCAATATTTAAGGTCTATAGCCTATGTAAGCACCACTTTATTGTGACTATTTATACAACTAACTGTTCATATAATGTTCATAAAGATTTGGGCTGCAGTAACCCAATTAAAATACTTATTTCTTGAAAGAAATGCCATTGGAAGTCTTTCTAGAGCTCTGTACATAGAAAGATGCAAAGTAATTTTTTTATTAAATGTTTTGGGAGAACTGAGTAAGCTATAAATGTGAGCTTTCTCTGAGCTTTCACTATTTCTAAATTTTTCCTAAACATTCTACAAAAGGTTTGGATAGTGCTCAAAATTTCAGCCAGAGTAATCAGACAAGAAAATGAAACACAGGAAGCACATACGGGAAAAAAAGAAGTCACACCATCCTTTTGTGCAGACAACGTGATTCTTTATACGGAATACTCCAAAAATTTTGCAAGAATACTTTTAGATGTAATCAACAGATTTTGCCAACTCTCAAAATACAAAATAAATTAAAAATCAATTTTATTCCTGTACATAAATGATGAAATCAATAGAAAATAATTTTTAAAATCCCACAGCAATCTACAGAACATCTTGAATGTCTAAGAATCAACCTAATGAAGAAAATGAAGGATCTTTACAATGAAAACTACAGTGCTCAAAAAAAAAATTAAAGAAGACGTAAGAAAATAGAAGGACATCCATCCCCTGTTCCTGAATGGGCAGAACCAATATTGTCAAGGTGGCCATCCTACAAAACTGATACACAGATTAATATAATTCCAATCAAAATACCAGCAGCATTTTTCAAGGAGCTAGAAAAAATTCTAAAATTTATGTAGAACCAGAATAGCAAAAGCAATCCTAAAAAACAGAAAGCATCATAATACCAAACATCAAGCTATATTACAAAGCAATAGTCGTTAAAAACCACGTGGAGCCAGCACAAAAATAGACAGGTGGGACAGAATTGAGGGTCAACTTTGAGCACCATTGGCCATTTGATCCTGAAAGAAGGGGCAAAAAGCGTATCCTAGGAAAGAGACAGCCTCTTGAACAAAGGGTACAGGAAAAGCGGGCTGTCCATGTGCAGATGAGTAAATCTAGACACACATTTTGCACCCTGTACTAAAATAAAATTGAAATGGGTCAAAGACCTATTAAAACAGAAATACTGAACCTGCTAAAAAATAAAGTGGGCCATGGGACTGGAGGAATGGCAGAGCAGCTAACGTGCTCGCCTACCACACACAAGGCCCTGCGTTTGACTTCCCAGCACCACGTAAACCAGGCGTGTGGGGCACGCCTGTAATCCCAGGACTTGGGAGGCTGAGACGGGAGGATTGCTGTGAGTCCAAGCTAGCCTGGGCTATATAGTAAGTTCAGGACCAGCCTGGGCTAGAAGTGAGACCCTGTCTCAAAAAAAAATTTTTAATAAATAAAATGGCAAAAGCTTTGAAGACATAGACATAGGTCAAGACTTTCTCAACAGAACACCTATTGCTTAAGAAATAACAGCAAGAAATCAACAATTGAGATTATATAAAATTAAAAATCTTCTGCACAGCAACTATTGCATGGTTTCTTTTATATGATAAAATCAAAGTATAAATAAGTAAAAGAGGAAAATAAAAGTGATGTCAGAAAAGCAGGGAGCAAAAAAAAAACAGGAAAATGGATTTTGTGGAGCGGGAAAGGGATCTGGAGAGGAGGAGAGTGGGAAGGGGAGTGAAAACGATCCAGGTGCACTATGTTCATGCACCGATTCAAGCTGAATGCAGTTCTTCCATGTCCCAAATACATACTAATAAGAATGATTTGGGGGGGAAATAAGACATTTGGACTAGCATGATATAAGTATTTTCAAGGTTGCTATAAGACAAAATAATGTGTGTAAAGTGCCGAACCCAACTAACTGCTCATTTGATGCTGGCCATCAGCGCTGTTACCACACAGCTAACAGGAGAACTCAAACACCATCTGTCAGGGATGACTCAGTCACAGACCCGCAGGAAGTAAAACAAATCATCTCTAGCAACACCTTTGATTCTAGCATTCTATTCTTCAGTGATTAGATGCGTACTAAAGGGAATCCAGAGCAGGGGCTCCCTACCCCTGGGCCCACACAGCAGTACCAGCCCATGGTCTTAGAAAGACTGGGCCCCAGGGGCAGATAAGATGGAAGTGAGTCCCCAGTGAAGCCCCGCCTCCTGTCAGTGTGCTCCTAGCAGGCTCTAACCCCACGGCTGGTCTGACCTGAGGTTGGGCTTCACTCCGCACTCCCTTCCGGCTGCTGCAGCTATGCCAAAGCTGTCCTCCAGCAGCCTACTGCAGAACAAGTGCGTCCCCCACCCCATCTTTGAGTGGTCTTCAAGTAAACCCATCCCTGGTGTGGAAAAGTTTGGGGACCACTGATCTAGAGCATGGAAATCTAAGCACAGAACTGCTCATCGTGAGCTTCCAATAACAATCATCCACATGATGTTTCCTAATTAATAGGAATAGTTAAAATGCCTCTAATGATGTAAAGGGAGTGGCACTTGCAATTAATATGTCATTACATCATGCAATTTGCCCACACTGGAGGTTAGGACAGTATCAGTAAGCATGACTGAACACCAAAGATCAGATCAGATGGTTACTGAATAGAACTCAATTTCTGCTTCTCAGAACAGTTGTTTTATTCAGAGTTTCTTAATCTTTACATTAACAACAGAACTGTGATGTATTGACACCAGGCCCAAATAAATCTTTGCTGAAGAGATTCTTCAGCATATTATAGGATGTTCAGAGCATCCATGGCCTTTCGTATTAGAGGCCAGCAGCATCTCCCCCACCACCCACCAAGTTTTCACACCTGAAAATGTCTCCAGACACTGTCAAAGGTCTCTTTGAGACAAAAGCAATCACCAAGAGCTGGCAGTATATGTATGTATTTGTGTTATAGCATTTTATACTTTGAAAATGCATTTAACATTCCAAGTGTAACATGTAAGTAGGCGACGTATTCTCCCCCATTTTATAGACAGGGAAGTTGTGATCCTATGACAATAAATAAAAATTTACTTTTTGAACCACTGAGATGGCTTTGTGGGTCAGACTAGACAAAAAAAATCTATTTTTAAACTGTATTTTAGTAAAATAAGTAGTCAAAGTTGGGAGACAACAAAAGGAATGATCAGGTAGCTGACCTCAAAAATGACTCCCCCTCTCACAACAAAAGACAAACAAAAAAAGCATGAGGTGCAGCCATGTGATTCAAAGTTAATTTTGAGCAGAATTCATTAGCAGCAGAGATAATGGTTTGAAGGGAAATTTGTCTGCTCCTGTGGAGTTGGAAAATGGGATCACACGCGAATAAGTGATTCCAGTAGATGTGATGAAATATCTTTAGGAGGTACAAGCATCCCATCTATAACGTCTGCCCATTAATTAACATCGTTACACAGAGCCACAAAGAAGATTGAAATAGGTAAAAGCCGCAGCACCAACAGGCCTAAGAACAAATGTCTGGCAGATAAAAAATGGGCTAAAGCCAGGAAATTATAATCTACAGACATTAAAAGAAGTTTCTAGATGCCCAAAGAGCCAGGATCCTGAGAAGATGAGAAACGAGAGGAGGAACTGCAGAAGCCCCTCTAAGATCATCAACTCTCGAGCCAAACCCAACACGGCACAAGGGGACCTGTGCTTGTGTGCACCTGTTGTTTCACTGGTTGTGTGGCCATCAACCCAGCTCCTTATTACTGCTGATTTCTGTTGAGGCTTTTTCCTCTGTCAGAATTCAGGTTTGTAGACAGTGAAAGTGTCATCACATTATAAACAATCTGCTTCACATGTGTGAGATAATAGGATTTGAGGTTAATGAGCTCATGTCTGGGATATCGATCCAAATGTGAATAACTTGTAACTGGCCATCATTCAATGCCAGCTTGTAACCGGCCTGGGCTATATGAATGGGACACTTTATTCACCGAAATAACCACAGAGCCACAAAAGCCAAAAGCTGCTCACAGAACTGGACAGTTGCCAAACAGCACCCTCCTTATCCCCCCTCTCCCCTTGCTTCTCCACTTCCAGCTAAGCACTGAGTTGTTAGGAGAAGGTGGGACAATACACAGGCCCACCATACATCCCACCCCAGCAGGTCCCACGTGCAGAACGAAACTCTGTGATTTAAGGTGTAACAAGGGGTTTCCCTTGTTACCAGCAAGCATCACTTGCATTATTTTGCCATTACATACCCTGATTGTGAAAGATTTAATCTCCAAGTACCAAGGCTATTTAAAATAAGAGTGACATAAGCGATTCTCTACTCAGCTTTAATTTCCTACAAGTCTATCTATGGTACCACTCTTTCAGAAGACAATATTCTCTGCAGAATGTCGCCCATAAATGAAAATGTTAACCAAGAATAGCATTGGAAATGTACCTACTTAGCTATCAAAGCAGAGTCCCAAAGGCTATGAATACCAGGGTGGGTAGATTAACCAAGAGGGGTTTTAAAAAACAAAAATCAGAACCCGAAGTGTCAGCCAGAACCATTGAGGTATCACAAGTGACCCTAGAATAATTACTATTAACATTAAATTGATAAAACATCACATTTTAAAACTATAAGATTAAAAGAAAGAGACACGACTGATTGACAGCGTGGCTGCATTCACCACAGTTTGCACAAAGCACTCACCGCGCTGCGTAATCGCTCACTTCCAAACTCAACTCCAAAGTCCTGGCCCAGTCATGAGACTCCACCCCGCGTCCCAGAGAAGAATGAGAACTAGGACGGGGTCCTTCTACAACAAACCAACACTAGGGGGAGACTCTCTCCCTTCCCAGCTGAGAATGATTTGCAAATCCCCTACTCGGTCTCTGCCCAAAGGCTCTATGCGGACCTTGAGTCAAGGAGGTCGACAATTAACATTTGGACAGGCAGCAGATGCCACTTATGGGGTGGTGTGAATGAAACCCAACACAGTGACAAAAAATTAGAAAACTCTTTTAAGAATATCAGAACATTACAAGGTCTTAGTTCACTAATATCACCAGTT
Organism: Ctenodactylus gundi; assembly: GCA_004027205.1. Lineage (NCBI taxonomy): Eukaryota > Metazoa > Chordata > Mammalia > Rodentia > Ctenodactylidae > Ctenodactylus > Ctenodactylus gundi. The sequence goes on along the minus strand of PVKB01004171.1, from coordinate 54,813 downwards.
ATTCATCAATATTTTATCATAATAATTTAGTGTTCTTTGACAAAAAGTGACATTTAACAGCTATTATCAAACTATCAACCTCAGTGAGATCATTGATGACATTACTAATAACAATAAGTGTAACCATCATATCTATGTGCAGTTTTATGTGCACTTTCAAACACACACACACACACACATTCTTCCAACAACCCAGCAAATCTGTATTATTAACTCCATTTTTCTGTCAGAAAATTTAAGGCAGAGCTTTCACTGACCCAAAGAACAGCAAGAAACCATGGTGAAGGGCGGAGGGCAGAGTCCGATTGAGCTCAGGTCTCAACCCCACCACTCACTGTGTGACCTGGCAACTTAATTAACCTCTCTGTTCCTTATTTTTCTCATTTGTAAATGAGAGTAATAATGCCAGTTTTGTGAGCTATTGGACGAGTTAAATGAGCTAATATTATACATGTAGAATATTGGCATACTGCAAGTACATGGCTACAAGACTACCCTAAGTCGCATATTTATTATTGATTTATACATCCATGACTTATTTACTATTTGCACCAGGAATACCTAGAATAAAGCAAAGCAAAAGCTCTCATAGTTTGTTGGGAATACAGGGTGCAAGGTGTGGTGAGGTTTGTGGCCAAGGAAGTAGGCTCTGTGCTGTGTGCGGCAAGGAGGTTAGGGGCCAGGAAGGCACCTCGGTGCCAAAGCCCAGTCAGGAAGCCAGAGTCTTTGGAAACTTCTGCAAAAGCAAAAAGCACCAACACTTCTGAAGCTACTTTTAAGATGGATGAAGATTCTTCAATTTTTTTTTTCTTTGAGACAGGGTCTAAGCTGGTCCTAAACTTGGACTCACAGAAATCCTCCTGCCTCAGCTTCCCAAGTGCTAGGATTACAGGCTTGTGCAGCCACGCCCAGTTTATATGGTGTTGGGGAATCAAACTTGGGTACTTGGGTACTTAGCACTTGATTTAGCGCTTGCTAGGCAAGCACTTTAACTGCTAAGCCGTTCCTCCAGCCCCTCTACAGATTTGTATTCTTAGCCCTGTCACAGAAGCTCCCAGAGCAGATCTGTGGCTCCTGGGTTTCCTTTTCCAGGAACATGAGATGCGCTACTCTAGGAAAAGCTACAATCACAGGATGGACAGTTACGGTTTGTAAAGCGGCTACGACGTCGTGAAAACCTGGTGGTGAGTAGACAACAGCCAAGTCCACTCCGTGCCTCTTCCTCGAAGAGCTCATGCTAAGACAGCATGTTGGCTATCTTAGGTAAAAAAACATGACTAAACTTCCCATTTCAGTTCATTAGACAGTCATTATTTGTAGGATAAATGTTTCCATCCCAAACTAATATAATCCAACCAAAACAAACAAAAATTTCCTACTCCCTGGAACAAATAAGGAAAATACAGGAGAGTGGAAAAAATTGGAAAGCCACTCAGAATGCCATCATCATTGGCAAAATCACAGTTATTTCCTTTTAATTTTTATCTTAAATACTGTTTTTCTTAAAGTAGCTGTGACTATGTTTTGTAAACTAGGGCAAAGTAGTGTGGTTGTGGCAGACGTCAATGGGCATCATTTACCCCTCAAACTCTCAGGTTGTGCTACCGGCCCCGAGACCCTTTCGACAATCCCCCAGTCACAGTGTCTTCAACTTTGGGCTACATTGATCTGTTGCTGGGTTTTGCTCTTCTGTACTGTAAAACCATGTCTAGTTTACCCCAAATTTTTATTAGTATCTATGTGTGATACACAATGGTATCACACATAGATACTAATAAAACATCAGAGTTTTGTGCACATACACATGGCACCAACTTCACCTTCCTTTCCCTGCCCCTTTTCTCGTCTTCCCACCCCCTGCGTCATCACCCCTGACTCCCAACATCTCACTTATTTGATTCTATTATTTTAAAACTGTGTCTTATTCATCTCTATCCCCCACATTCTACAACCCAGGAAGCACATACTAAGGGATCAATATTTTTTGCTGTGCTAAATTAACCTGTATGAACGTATGTGTATATACAGTATATACATATGTATATATGTATGTTAATATTTCAACCATACTATTGACTTTGTACATAGCAGAAACCTTGACTCAGTTCTTATTTCACAGATGAAAACACTGAAAAAAAGTAGTTAAAGGACAAAATTTTTCATGCATAAGACAGAGTGATTGCCACAAGAAAGAAGGAAGACCGTGAGAATAAGAGGTAATCAGATGAGGAGAGAAACTGGCATATTCAGGCATTCGGTCACCTTAAAAACAATCACTTTCTGCATTTGGGAGACTCTCTTTCATGCACTTTGCATGAATGGGATATCAAAACATTCTTTTTAGCATGGAAAGTTTTGTAAAATGTAGTTACAAAAAGCTTTCTCATTCTGTCCTCCTCTTCTTTACCAGACATCCTTCCACTCCAACCTGATGGCCATGTAATCAGTGTTAATGACCACTATGCACATTCTCATGGTACAGTGTACACTGCTTGGATTATAAATATATACATATATATATATATATATATATACATACATACATATATATATATATACATATGGGTTGGGTTTGTCACTGTTTATCAAAAACAAATTCATCCTATACTTATACTTTTCTATATCTTGCTTTTTCGCTGTTAATAATTCATTACCTAAATATATTCAAATCAGCTTTTTCATAGACACTTGATAAGACATTTGATATGATTCTGCATGAGTTGTGGCTAAACTTTTGCAGGTCAAGAGGGCAAACCTATACCAAAAATGGATCCTGTCCCTGTGACAACCACCTATCAGCCCGTCTGGGATGGAAGGTGTCTATTTTTTGAATTGCAATCAATGTAATGCTGAGGTCTTTGAGGAATAGAGTCTTCCTTTTCCTTCCAGGCCCCTGACCAATCTATCAGGCCATTAACCCCCAGATAGCACTTCACAGCAAGTTTGCCTACCCTCCGAGATCTTTGCCAATATTGAATGTTGCTTCCTTAGAAATTTCCCAAACGTCAAGGATCCTTACTTACCCAGTTTCACAATCTGCCTCTTTGATTAAGACCCATCCAAATTTGTCTTCTGGCATGTTTCCCTGGCTCTTGCTCATAAGTGCTAGGTAATCCTTATAGTTCCTTTTAGGTGTAATCACTTTGTGCCTTTACCAGGCCTCTCGTGTCCCCAGCTGATTTCTGCTAGGAGTTAGCTCTAGTTATCATACTGACACTCAAGACAGGCAGTAGTGGCAGCTCCTTAGAGGGTCACGAGTTGCTTTTGAGGACTGTATGGTATCTTCCCACATAATCCAGCTTTTCATACAGGAAAGGGACCCAAAGTTCTGTGAGTTCAGAGGAGTGTACAGAGCTACAATCATTATGACCATCCGCCCAGGTATCTCCATCCCATATTTCAAGGTCCCAAGCATTCCTAATCCATCTTGACCTTAGCAGAACAGAGAATTTATGTTCTCTGAAGTGTTGAGATTTTGAGTTCTTAGGACCCCTTGGCTCTAGCTGCTAAGTCCTGCACTTGGCTCCTCAGCTAGATCCATCCTCCACTGCAATCCATAAAGGTCTTTTTGTCAACTCCCTGAGTTCCTGCACAGAGGCCCACTAGCTCTCACAGTTAGCTTGCAGGTGTTCATTAATAGTCCTCAGCTCCTCATTATCTCTCTGCAGAGCATCAGTACAACCTCCAAACACCAACCAACAGCACTCTCCTTCTATACATTGTTCTCCGGCCCGCCCTCCCCGCCCCCCCCCCC